>JARYGA010024103.1:0-48993 GCA_030545235.1 Helianthus tuberosus
GGCGGAAAGTTATGGATGCAGTGAACAGTATCATGTTGGCTGGAGATAGTTAATTTCAGCACTTGCAGGTAAATTTATTATTGTTTGGTTTTGTTGATGTGATCAATAGATTTTTGGCTACACTTCAATGACAACTGACTTCAAGTCTCATGTTTCTTATGTAATCAGGTAAGATCAATCAGGATGGGCGGCTCCTATGCATTGGGTCTCATGTTTCTGATGTTTTCTTTGCATTTTAAGGGGAACATGGGTGCTTCTCTCCCAGGGCATACAAAACTCAGGTTATTGGCGGCCGCTCGCCAGATTTAACATATAAAAAAACTTTATATGTTAAATGTGGCGGGCTTTCGCCAATAACCTGTGTTTTGTATGCCCTGTGGAGAGATGCGCCCATCTTCCCCCTACAATGCAAAGAAAACCTTAGGCTATTGAACCCACCGCAAGTCGAAACCGACAACGAATCAGGTTAAAACTCTAAACAACTTTGCACTTGCATCAAATTATAACTCTTTTTAATAAACTTTTTGAATTTAAAGTAAAAATTGATTTAAAGTAATGAATCAGGTTAAAACTCTAAACAGATTTGCACTTGCATCAAATTATAACCCTTTTTAATAAACTTTTTTAATTTAAAGTAAAAATTGATTTAAAGTAATGAATCAGGTTAAAACTCTAAACAGCTTTGCACTTGCATCAAATTATAACTCTTTTTAATAAACTTTTTTAATTTAAAGTAAAAATTGATTTAAAGTAATGAATCAGGTTAAAACTCTAAACAGCTTTGCACTTGCATCAAATTATAACTCTTTTTAATAAACTTTTTGAATTTAAAGTAAAAATTGATTTAAAGTAATGAATCAGGTTAAAACTCTAAACAGCTTTGCACTTGCATCAAATTATAACTATTTTTAATAAACTTTTTGAATTTAAAGTAAAAATTGATTTAAAGTAATGAATCAGGTTAAAACTCTAAACAGCTTTGCACTTGCAGTAAATTATAACTCTTTTTAATAAACTTTTTGAATTTAAAGTAAAAATTGATTTAAAGTAATGAATCAGGTTAAAACCCTAAACAGCTTTGCACTTGCATCAAATTATAACTCTTTTTAATAAACTTTTTGAATTTAAAGTAAAAATTGATATAGTTTTTTTTTTGGACAAAAAAATTGAACAGTAACCTGTCAGAAAGACTTTCGAAACCTTTTTCAGAAACATAACTCCTGATTTTCCAGTTGAACAGTTGACAACCTTTCAAAGACTTTTCACAAAAAGTCTTTGAACAGTTGACAAGCTTTCAGAATCCAAAAAATTTTACTGCTACCCTTTTTGAATTTTTTTACTGACGATGACTGTTCAAATACAGCTGTAAAAGCAAACACTGTTCGGATTTGTCAGAAAGGAAGCATGCTTGGAAGTCTATAAATTCAACTACATTCATCACAATTCATCACAACTCTGCAAGCACTCAACTTAGATACTAAAACCTTCAAATTGTAAGTCTTGCCAACAACTTCATCCTACTTTTGAATCTTACATCAAACCTTCGAAACATCAACCTAACATCTTCTATTTTACTTCGATTTCAGAATATCAATCAATACTCTAAACATCTGGGTCTTGTGTTGTTTCTCGGCTCTTCACATCAAGGTCTTCAATTTTTTTTCGGCTTTTTACATCAGGCTCTTGCATTGTTGTAAGTTTACTCACGTTTCTTGGTTACTTTTTTCACTTTTAACTGTCGCATTATTTTAGTTTACATGTATTATTTTTATGCATTTTGCTTCTGTATTGTTTCTATGCATTTTGCTTCTGTATTGTTTTGTAACATGTATTATTTTAGTTTACATGTGTTGTAAAATAAATGTTAAGTATAGATTTTATTGCTTCTATATTTGTTTTGTAACATGTATTATTTTAGTTTATATGTATTGTTTCTATGCATTTTGCTTCTGTATTGTTTTGTAACATGTATTATTTTAGTTTACATGTGTTGTAAAATAAATGTTAAGTATAGACTTTATTGCTTCTGTATTTGTTTTGTAACATGTATTATTTTAGTTTACATGTATTATTTCTATGCATTTTGCTTCTGTATTTGTTTTGTAAATGTGCCATAATACTTTGTGATTTCTTCATTTAAGAACAGTTTTTATATAATTTCAGGATTAATAAATGATTTTGTAACTTTGCAATATGATTTTAGTACACAAACCATAATAAGTTATGTAGTGCATTTATGAAATATAGTTACTATTTTTGTTGTGTAAAGTTATCATACAAAAACGTACTTGCATGAACTTCAAGGCTATTTTCGTTGTGATACACAAGTATAAAAAGTAAGTAGTCAAATAAATTGGATACTCTAAATTCAAGTATTATCTATTTGTTTTTTTTTTAGTATGTTTTTGAATACTATTGTTTGACGAAACTTTGTTACACGAGTTAAAATATCAAATTTACTATACCTGTCCCGTTCATATTTTGTTGATAAAAACTAAAAAATAACGAGTATCGCATTACAAATTTGTCCCGTCCCGTTCATATTTTGTTGTTTTCGGTTCCCAATCGAATAATGAGTTGTTTAAAACACGATAGTTAACTGATGATCCGAACTGCCATTTCTTTTGGTAAAAAAAAAAATATAAATCCAGTAAACATTTTAGTTAACTTTGATGTTAAAATTGTTACAATAAAAATTGTATTTTTCAGTTTACAGAATCCTTATGTTTGAGTTTACTTTGATGTTAATTTTTAACATGGTAAGAAAATTGATCTTTATATCCAATAAAAATTGTATGTTTCAGTTTACACAATCCTTTTTTTTATATTTAACCAAACTATTTTTATTTCCTTTAAAATTGATCTTTATATCCATCAAAATTGTATTTTTCAGTTTACAAATCACTCCAAACACATATCAATTGAGAGGTATGGGTGGTGGTTATCCAATTCCCGTTGAACCACTAGGATCAACAAACCATGGGCGATCATCTCGTCGCCATTTAAACCTTCCTGATTCAAACCCTCTAACTTCAAACCCTGAAGTTAGAAACCCTTTTCGTCCGGTGGCAAACCCATCTCCGGTGTCAACCCCACCTCCGGTTTCAACCCCACCTCCGGTTTCAACCCCTCATCCGGTGACAAACCCTGAACATGATGATCCATTTGGTTGGACGGATGAAGAGTTGAATTGGGCGTATGACTATACCGTCGCTCAACTACAATTTGGTGCAATACAAATTGAGGAGGGGTGCCATCGTCCGGTGGCAAACACTCCTATACTGCCTATGCATCCTCCACCTTCAAACCCCCCTTATGTGGAAAACCACAGTCAAACACAAGAACTACCGACCTGGGCCGAAGGGTACGAAACTGACCCTGGGGCGGTTTACGAACCACCATTGGATGAAGAAATGGTCTGGGAACCTTAGAACAACTTTGATGATGACTGTAGTTTTTTTTCTCGAATTAGTTTGAATCTTAATTATGTAACTTTTAATTATGTATTAGTTTAAATTTAAATTTGTTGTTTAATTTTAATCATGTTTTAGTTTAAATTTAATTTTCTAGAGTTTTTATTTTTTTAGTTAACTAACATTGAACACTTAATAGGATATGTCTGATCATTTTTCCATTGAAGAATTTTCATCATTGAGAAATGATAGAGCATGGTATAATATAATCTTTGTTAAGGTGGAGTTTATTTGGCATGACGTCGATGAAAAGAGATTAGTGGTTATTTTTCTTGATCAACACGTAAGAACATTATTTTAATTTACTTTGTGTTATACGAGTAAGCGTTTTTCCACCACTAAATTTCTTTTCTTTTTAGAGACAAAAAATTGTTGCGTTCGTCCCACAACATTTGATACACATATATAATGACGCGGCATTGATGGGTGGTTTTTTTTCCTTGAATCATTTCCAAATTAAGAATCTCAACTATCATGAGTACCCAAAGTACCAGAATTACGTGTTAGTTTGGTCCGAGAAAAAAATTGTCATCAACGAATATACAAAGCTTTCTTCACTTGTGCTTACGATTCCAAGGGGTGCTTCTTTATATCCATTGGTCCCTTCCATTATAGAATTGAAGCATGACAGGAGACCTCAAATGGATATTGTTGGTACATATAAATTCTCTATCTATATTTTTTATTAAATATATAATAAAAATTTATATATGTATGTATAATATGGCGTATACGATTTGACTTATTTTGTTATAGATGTGGTTGGGAGAATAATAGAAAGCAAACGTGATCGATGTTGTTTTGAACTTTCTCTTCAAGATAAGACGTAAGTTATTATTTATTATTAACATATTACAAACATAATATTTACATTATATGTAAGAAAATATTATTTATTAGAAGAACTTTAACCCAAAATCGTAATATACAGTGGTCACACAATACAATTGTTTTTGTCTGCCCTGAAGCCTTCCGATGTTATATGTTCCATTCGAGCCGTGCAACAAAGGTCTATCATATATGTATCACGTGTCAAGTTGGTTCATCTACCAGATAGTATGTTATGCTTTACACATGAACATTCTAAAAATTAGTTAGATTTAATGGGTCATGTAATTTAATAAAAGTTATATTTTATTTGTTATTTCAGTTAATATTTTGAAGTCTACGGAGTTGAGTACGATTACCTACGAACCAGATATGGTTGAGGCACGGGATATTTAAATTATGGATCGTTATCCAAGTTTGTGTTTAAGTTAGAAACATTTGGTGTTGTTATATGTTTAGTTGTTGAATATTAAAGTCTCTCTTGGTGTTTCGTGTTTTGCTTTTTGTTTCCCTCATATTGAAGTAATTGTAGAAGTATACTTTACTTTGTTATTACATCAAATGTTGTCTACCAGGAAGTGTTGCGTGATTAATTAATCGCATCCGTATCAAAAAGAAGGTAAGTTAGTAGATTTTGTGCCTTATTTGCTTCCAGAAATTACCTTTTAATTACTATTTTAAATCACCTATAAGCGTCTAACATTTTTTTTATGTGTCGAAATCTGGTACAGTAAAGGAGAAGATACAAGAAAGTCATAAGCGAATGGATGTATTGGTAAAACAGGAAGAGATACAAGAGACTCCCCGCATTTTGTTTTTATTGTTTTGTCCAGCTACTTGACTGTTTTGAACTCTTCTTGTTTTTAATTACATCTACTTCCTTGTTTTGTACTCTTCTTGTAGAAGATCACCAAAGAATCGATAAACTAACAGAAAAACTAGTGCCATCATATCACGGATAAGAAAACTAACTTAAGTACTATACAATATATCACGAGACGACGGATAAACTAACGGTAAACCATTATACTATTGTAAATTGCCACTCCCGCCGCATCGCGCGGGTAAGTGACTAGTATATATATATATATATATATATATATATATATATATATATATATATATATATAAGAGTTAGGTTAAAATAACACTCATACAAGTAGTGAGAACTTAGAGAATTAGGCTTTACAAAAGCTTTTTTCAAATTTTTTTTTTACCAAAAATCCTAAAAATAATCAACGTTTCCAAAAATGAAAAAAACTAGTTTTTTTTTATTTCATTTATAGCAGCCGTAAATGCTATGCATCTGTAAGGGTCGAAAACACCACTTCGAATTTTTTTACGGCTGGCTTTATAACATTTTAATCTAGTGGTGTGAAAAAAATTGGGGTAAAACTCGCATGGGAAGGCCGAGTTCTCTAAGTTCTCACAACTCGTAAAAGTTTTCTCTTGATCTAATCTTATATATATATATATATATATATATACACACACACACATATAGGATGAGGATCCGTTAAGAACCACCCTTTATTGCGAGAACTGCGTGAACTAGTGTGAATACAAACAAAACTAGTTAAAAAAGCTTAAAAAACACACAATTTTTTTAAACTTCCATTAAAAATCGCAACATTTTGTTTATAATTTTTTTCAATTCTTTTAATCCGAATAACAGTTACTGATACACATGTGCATATTTCTTATTTGTTGAAAAACAATTACTGATACACATGTGCATGTTCGTATTTCTTGGCAACACCTATACAATTTCACTTCCGTCTACACTACCACTAGTAATACATTGCCAGTATGTATAATATTTTAAACTATGCATATGTTCATCACCAATCTTCATAACATACCAAACAATATATTACATCATAAACAGACAAATATAACCAAACTATCAACCATCAAATAAAATTAACCAAAATAAGCATATGTGCATACGCATGACAACATCATTTATAAAGTGATGCACATATGCATATCTTCCCAACTGCATTAATAAATAACAAATAAATATTTTTTAACTCTTTGATTAACCATTACGTCATCATCCTCCATAGCATCATTACGTCATCATCCTCCATAGCATCTGACATTTTTTTACCCTTTTTTTGATTTCAAAATAAAAGTTATCATTTTCACTTTTTTCCACTTATTGATTTACAATAATAGACGACCCATGAGATATCCAAACATACGAACTTAATGCATATGTGCATTAACATGAATTCTCTCATTATTGTACATGTGCTTCAATATGGATAACCTTAGTGATTTTATAAAAATATTTATAATGGTTTTAATTTTATAAATTGTAGTGTAGAAGGAAGGAAAATTGTATAATATTGATAATATATTACAGATGGTTGTGATTGTTTAGGTGTTATCAAGAAAACATATTCACATATGCATCAGTAATTGTTATTAGGACTAAAAAAATAAAAAAATAAATAAATAAAATGTTGCGATTTTTAATGGGAAATTAAAAAAAAAATTGTGTGTGTTTTTTAAGTTTTTTTAATATATGGACATGAGCATCAGTCATTGTTATTATTCGGAGAAATGAGGCTTGAACGGCCAACATGATATGAACCCGGTACAAAAATAATTAGGTTTTAGACTACTCTATGTGGTTGTTTAAAAAATGTGAGTTTAGGTTGACTTGTTTACGTGTACAATTATAACAGTGTTTGAGACGTAATACATATTATAACATAGTGTTTGAGACGTAATACATAATGCATAATTTCTAGCCCATTTAATCCGTTTATAACCTTATGCTATCCATTGATCACAATTCATTTTCAATGTGTTATCCGGGTTAAAACTAATGTATTTGATATAGATGAATATATAACCGCGGGTTAAAACTAATGTATTTGATATAGATGAATATATAACCGTTTTCGATTAATCAATCTCAAACCAACCAGAAATCACATAATTACCACACCTAAGTTAGATGAATCCATTGCAAACCTTATCCATGAGATCCAATCCATTATATATATATATATATTGTTGACAGATTTATGAATACTAATTTTAATTTTATAATAATATATAGTTTTTTTAATTATTTATTATTTTCATAGTATAATACTTAATTATTATATTTGCTTTTCACTTTTTAACATATTTTTATTTTTTTTTCTTAAACCATATTTCCTTAATTACTTATTTTATATTTTTAATAATTATTTTTTCCTTTTCTAAATCATATTTCCTTGTTTAGTTAATTAGATATTTTATTCTTTACTTAGATAATTAGTTATTTTTTCACTTGACATTTCCGCATAAGTTTTGTTAAAAACAAACATGTATTCAAAATAGAGTATTATTTGTTATCATAAAACGGTACGATGATAAATTAAACCGATTTTCTGACGGTTTGGCTTTCTAAACAAGATGCTTCTTTTTCAAGTAACGTTTGTTTTACCTTATCATTTGCTTCGTTTCGCCGCAACGCGTGACGTTAACAAATCTAGTATTCATTAAACAATCAAATCTGACATCTATATAAAAATTCCTAGACATTAACACCATTCCTTTTTACAATGGCCACACCATATCCAAATTGTCACAAATTAATTCCTTCGGATTTGGCTTGGATACATTTTGTGATTACTTTTATCATTGAATTTTGGGGTTGTAACATCGTCATTTTAATTATTTTTGTCTTTTGATAATCTGAATAGTATAGAAAAATATAGCTGTTATCACTAGAACATTTTGTATTTGATAAAACTTCAATATGCACATGCAGTTGTAATATGTGTTCCTTAAAAGAAAAACTTATTTTGCTTGTCAATATCAAGTACACTTATACTAACTATATGGTCAACAATGGAGTGATGTCGCCTTTATATAACCTCGAATAGAAAATAGTTTTTCTCATCACTTCAACTCTCACCCTATCTTCTCGTATCCTAAACATAAGGAAAAATGCTTACACAAGCGAGTGCCACTGTTTCCCCCCTTGAATCCATTCGAAACCATCTTCTTGATGATAATTTAGATGTTTTTCCTAATAATTACCAAAACCATGATAGCTTTTCAACCTTTGATATCAATGATTGGAGTTTTCTCCAGGACTCTTACGAACCATCCCAAAACATAGGAAAATATCTCCAACTTTTGTATGGAATTCAGTTCATCAAAATCAACCGACCTTTTTAGCTCTTGTTCAAGCCTCATTTCTCCAAATACAGTAGATGATCCACCTGAACATTTACCAAATCTTGATGATTTCGATGCATATGATTGTTTAGTTGATATGAGTGACGGAAATCATGAATGTGCAAATTCATCTCATACTCAAAATAACACTCAGCAAATATTTCAAAACATTAATTTAGATGGATTCACAGATATTCCAACAGTTTGCACAGAACCACAACCACCGTTATCTCCTGCCACCTTCTCTAATCTCATAGCCATCGACAAAAAGACGGAGAAAGCTGCAAACAAACCGTTAAA
The DNA here is from genome assembly GCA_030545235.1 of Helianthus tuberosus. Classification (NCBI taxonomy): domain Eukaryota; kingdom Viridiplantae; phylum Streptophyta; class Magnoliopsida; order Asterales; family Asteraceae; genus Helianthus; species Helianthus tuberosus. The sequence continues at coordinate 8,790 of JARYGA010024103.1, forward strand.
ACTGGATTTCACGAGCGGGCAAGTCATTCCAATTGACGCTGAAGCTCTGCTTACAGTGAACTATATCCTTCCTACTACTAGGGATGGGATTCAAGCTAAAAAAGTACCCTTATTGCCTAACAGAAGCTACAGAGGTGTAAGACAACGACGATGGGGGAAGTTCACCGCAGAGATGAGGAACCCAGAGAAGAATGGTAAAAGATTGTGGCTAGGGACCTATGACACACCCGAAGAAGCCGCCATGGCATATGATCGAGCAGCTTTTAAACATCGTGGTTCTCGTGCTTTGCTTAATTTTCCACATATGATCGGGTTGCACAAAGAAAATCCCAAAAGTCCTAAAGGAAAAAAGCGACATACAGGGAAATCTTAGTCCCCATGATCAACTTCTTCTTCGTTGGAGACTTTATAACTGTTCGATAGGATAATAAGCAAAACTTCTAGTATTTGGGGTTTATGAAATACATAGGTGACAAGTACAATAAAGTTGAATGTGTTGCATTTAGGACTTGTACTATATCATAATGCTTCATTTAGAATCAAATTATTTTAAGCAACCTGTTGGCATTAAGGGATACCAGACCATATGATATATGTAGAGTTATGTTACTCTATAAATACTCCTAATTGTAAGAAGTGTCGGAAGACTTTATATATTGATAAGTGTCCAATAAAGTAAAACCTAAACCCACTAAACCACCACCCAAAATCTGAACACCCACCCCCACCCCACCCCACCACCACCCAAAGACCTAAATCCCCCACCCCCGTGCAAAAAAAAAAAAAAGAAAAAAACCTATACCTCACCAAACCCCCCCCCCCCCCCCCCCCCCACCCCCCACCCAAAAAAAAAAAAAAAAACTAAAATTCATGAAATACAAAATCGAAACCAAAATAACTAAAATTCTAGACTTAGTTGAGATAATAATAAAACCAACAATTCAAATAAAGAACTCACCCTCGAGTTCTAGGAGTAAAGAGTTTTACTTGATGAGTTATTTTGTTTCTGTACCTTCATAAATATCCCCATTATCACCTTTGATATTTCAATACTTGTATATGGACATAAATGATGTTCAGTCTTTTGTGACCTCTAGCATTGTCTTTGAAGCTTCTTTATGATTGTAGTCAACATCTATATATTCCTTGCGAGATTCATCCTTTTCAATATTAAGATTATACTAGCGATCACTGCCTACTCCCTTAGTCTCCTATCATCATCCAACGCCGCCGAAACTAGTAGGGGAAGCAGAAATCGAACCCGAGTCTCCTGAAAACTCAGGTCACTCCCTTCCCACTCCACTACCTAAAATAAAATTTTGTAGATTATCACTATTAATAACTGTTTTGGGTCAATAGTTTTATGGGAAAAAAGGGTAAAGAGTTAAGGCTTGGGGAAAAAAAGAGTAAAGAATTAAGACTTGGGGAATAAAACAAGACAACAATTGTAGTTAGAAGAGAAAAAGGGCTAATAAAAACAAAAAAAGGGATTAAAAAGATTTTTATTCTAACTAGTACTTGCCGCGGGGTACATTGTAAACATTGAATGAATTAGTCCAAACGTTATGTCATGTATTAACCATATGAGAATGTGCGTTTTGACGTATCCAGTTTAACTCAATAGCATTGCAGTTGGATCAAAATGTAAAGTAATTAAATTTATATTGTACAATCATAGTGCCTTTATATGTACGACCTAACTCATACATAAGAAACAAACAAAAAAAACATAATCGAGGGTTGAAATTTTACCCCCAGCTCCTTGCGCTGGTTAGATGTGATAAGCTTTGTATATAAATTATAATAATTAAAAGGAAAGTGTTGGCAAAATATAACTATGTAACATTGAACAAAAAGAACAAAAGTATAACTATGTGACATCGAACGAAAAAGAACAAAAGTAGAAATTTAGACATGACCCAAAAAATATGTAGCTGTTGAAAAGGAACATATAATATAAGCAAATGAACCGGGTGTAGTAGGAATCGAACTCGAGCAGCGCGTAGATCAGATGGATGGCGGACCACCAAGCCAGACCTCAATACTTGTGAAAATTTTAGATAACCTTCTATATATATACAAGAATTTAGAACCCGCACGTTGCCGCAAAATAGTTAAACCGAACAAACAATAGATGTAAAAGACTAAAAGCATTGTAATAAAACACATGTTGTGCGGTTGAGGCGTGTTAACTTGTAAAATGTAGAACGATTAAACCGAAAATATAGATGTAAAATCAATATATGTATAAATGATATGATTAATAGCAAATATGATATTTCTTTTACTCGGTCATCTCGGAGAATATACTCTCTTTTACTATGTTGAAGCATGCTCAATCTCGAAAGTAACTGTGTTTATGTTTATAAAACTCGTAAAATACATACTACTATTTGGTGTATAGCAACTATAACTTGTTTAGTTAAATGAAACATTACAATTTTTTAGTTGACTGAAACATTACAATTTTTTTTACTGTCATCAAATACCTCTTCCTTTTTCAATAAACACACCTTTGCAAGGCTTATAATTGACATGCAGATGAAATTTATTGGAAATACAATTTATATTTCTCCCAAATGCAACCCCAATTTTTTTTAACGGAAATAACAACCCTAAATTTATAAACCATCGTTACAATAAAGAGCAAAAAAAAAAAAAAAAAAACTTCCCAAACTTTAATTCCCAACCCACTTCAATATCAGATACAATCAGATTCAATGAATCGCCACACAACACCACCGGACAACCACGTCTACCAACGACGTCACTTCGGGACACCACACAATTGCCGCCACCACCTAACACCATTCGTCAGATCTTTGGTAACAACCGATTAGCCGTTTCCCCAACCATCACCATCACCGATATCCAAACTCGTCACCACAGATCTGATCAGGGTGTGCCATCTGTTGCTTACATCTAAACAATCGTGGGAAAAAAGTGGCTATTGGTTTTCAGATAGATCTTCGACGGTTTGAAACCGTCTGTTCCAAATCATGGTTGTTAATTTAAAGCACAAACCTTTATTTATTTCTGATTTCTCTTAAACATGGTCTAGATCATGAGCCTCTCCAAGGCTATCCATCTTAACGAACGTAGAGGTCGACTATGCCAAGCCGCCGCCACTGCCGCGCTGGTCATGTAGAATGGGGAAACATCTAGGAGCACAGGTGGTGTAGGCCAATTTGGTGAAAACCCAAAGAGGCGGTGCCCTGTGGTGGGTGATGATATTGGGGTAAATAACCAGTGCTGCATAAAAAAGGTAGTGAGAGAAAGAGGGGAGCGTGATAGAGAAAGACAGAGAGATGAAAGAGACAAGGAGACAACGCGTGACCAATGAAAAGAAATGAAATTGAACGGTGAATGTGTGTGGGGATAGAAATTTGGTAAATTACAGAGGGTAAATAAGGCAAAAATGAATAAGACAAAAAGTGAGAAATTGGTCGGTGGCTAAAGCCATCGTGTAGGATCGTTTTGTGACCCAAACGAGTCAATCAGAAAAGTTCTAATATGTTTCAAAGGCGGAAACAATGAAACAGATGTGGAAAACAGCTTGATTCACTTTTAAACGTCTTGTGTATTGATTTAACAATGATTACAAGCAGTAGACAAACCGGCAGCACCTCGGTATCCCAAACTAATTCCGTTACAAATGACAAGACATGAAGGCTATATATAGTTGAGGTGATTCCGTTTGAAAGTGGCAGTTGCCATTTCAAGCGGAATTAGCACTGTTAATTTCATTTGAAAGTGCACCTGCCACTTTCAAGAGAAATTACCACTTTCAAGCGAAATTAGCTCAAACACTCTCAAACCCTATTTTCTCGTACAACGTGCCCTGATCTAACAACTCTAATACAAGACTCGATACAAGACGAAGTGGATAGACGTAATGCACCAACAGACTCCCCCTCGGATATTGACGAAGTCTTCAGTGTCGAGTCTTCACAATTTTCAGTCTTTATCAGTCTTTGGGCTTTTTCCAAAATATCTAACAGTGTAATCATCAATCAATCTCTTTCTCTTCTTCTTTCTCAATCTACAGAAATTCCACTTGGCTTTTATCTCTCTCTAATTCTCTTGATCAGATCTCTTAAGTTCATCAGCATCAGCAGTTAGTGTGAACTTCAGAAATCGAATCTGGCTTTATCATCTTCAAACTCTTCTCCCCCTCAGATGTTGATCTACTTGCAGACTCCCCTTTTGTTAACAAACTCCCCCTTACTTTGTTCAGGGATCGTAGTCTGGCTTTCACAGAATCAAGATCATGACCTGGCTAACAACTCTTCTCACAGTTTGAAGTTTTCACAGAATCAGGATCACAACCTGGCTCTTCAAACTCAGGAACCTGGCTATCCTGCACATCCTCTACCTCACAATAAGATTTACAAATTTAACAATTTTGACAAATTTATACTCTGCTTACCACTTGTAAACACACAACTCGAATCATCATTTACATATTTCAAACAGAATGATTTAACCTATATAATCTCTTGATGACCACTTGTAAAAATATCATTTCAAATTTTCAAACATTTTTCATCTCAAATAACACTTTCCCAACCTGTTGTTCATCATGTTTAGCACTTGGAATTTTGAAAATCAGCTTCTCAACACCAGTTGTCAAAAATCTTTTTGTGTTTTCAAAAAATTTACGCTAAAACACACCGAAAATCTTTTTGAATTTTTATAAAGAAATAAAATGCAGTAAAGAAATCTATACAGACAATATTTTTGTGAGTTTGTGTAAGAGGATCATATCAGTTTTTGGGACAAATCACCAACACCGTTAAGCTTTTATCATTTTAAGTTCTAAACGATTCACGTAGATTGACGATATAGTTGTCCTCTTAAACTCAATCTAAAAACTTTCGAAATGCTTACCGATACGTTAAGGTATATTAATTTGCACTAAATTCTTATGGACCCCACGATCTCAGCATATCCCCTCATCATGCAATACACTAACTCAAGTAATGCCTTTAAACTTTTATCAACTGTGAATTGTGCGAAAACAAAGCAGAATGTTTAAACATTAACAATCAGGTCGATACTTCCGTATACGCAGAGAAAGTCCAATGTTTAAACAAAATAAGAAAATAAAAACAAGTTGAAGTTGTTTAGGCTTTAACCACCAGGTCGATACTCCCGTATACACAGAGGTGATCCAAAGCTTAAACGAAACACCAAAGAAAATAATGCAGAACGTTTAGGCAATAACATCCAGGTCGATACTCACGTATACGCAGAGGATGTCCAATGCTTAAACAAAATAAAGAAATAAAACAAGTTTAAATCTTTGCAAAATAAAATGCACAATCACAGTGACTTTTTCAGCAAAGTTGTGAAAGTTCACAGACTTAACCAGTTTTATGTCTTTCGACAATCAGCGATTACCGAGTAGGCACACAGTCAAGAAGGACAAAACTAAGTACTATGCTTTCAACCATGTTTCCCACTAGAACTAGGCTTTTTCATTTAGTTTTGTATCATTATCGCAAATCTACTAGTCTAGCTGAGCCTATCGTCACATCTTTAGTAAGACCGTTTATCACATTTTGACTTCCATTTCTTTAGCATGCTGTGACAGTCCACTGATGTACTATCATTTCCTCTTTTGCACAACAAAACTCATTTTTGAATTTTATCATGTTTTTGCTTTTTTCAAATTTTCAAATGTTTTTGGATTTTCTGAAAAATTCTTACTCCCCCTAAAATTCAAAATCATTTAAAGAAATTTGAAAACAAACTGTACAAGTAAAGTGACAACTGTTGAGAATTGCTTCAATTCGCCATTCACTCGACATAAACAATCCGAACTCCCCCTGACAACAAACTATTTTCCCATTGTGATTTCAAAATACTTAAGTTTGTTTTAATCAAATGGTTTTTCCGGAAAATAAGTTTTGTTGATTTTACCACTTGTAGGAAAGGGGTTATGATCATCACATTGATTTCTTTTTCAAATACCACTTGTAAGAATGAAATCTAACAATTTTCAAGAAAAATTTCACCACTTGTAGGAAATCAAGTACAATTTAATGTCCCTGATTAACCACCTTAAGAACGAAATATCACAGTTACCAACCTGTGACTTTCTCAAGAAAGATGCCGATTCCTACTCCCCAATTACCAACTTGGGAGTTCCGGCAAGTCAGGCTTTTAATTAGAAAATGCTGTCACCCAAGTCTGACCAGCCTTGGGTGTTTTTAATTCATCCTCACTCCATCCTTCTTTTGATCTGTAAAAATCTTTAGCACCTTTTACCTTACCGTCAACCATTTTCCCAAAAATGTGTTTAACTTTCTCATTGAAAGCCTTTTTAGCATCAAATTCTTCCTTACCAGCAAAGAATTAATCTGAAATCTCAAACCTACCTTTTGATTTCAGATTTTCTTTTGTCAATTGCGGAAAGTTCCTCGTTCATTTCCGGAACGGAATTCTCAACCTTTTTCTCAATCAATGACTCCTCTGATTTTGTGGAATCAGATTCATTGTCAGAACTACTCTCAGAACTTTTAACAACCCATTTTTGTTTATTCAAATCAACTTTTCTTTTGTAAAAATGTTTTGAGTTTTCACTATCATCAGAACTCGAGTTTTTTACCACTTTAACTTTCTCAGTTGGTTGTTTCTTTTTCAAATCAAAGTTAGAAGAAACTCCCTGTTTATTGTTGATTTACTTTGTGCAATACCAAGCAATATGACCAGTTTCTTGACAGTTGAAACAAACTCTTCTGTCAACTCTTTTTCCAGAATTCTTAGAAACATTCTTCTTCTTTTCTGCAAGAAACTCCTGATTTAACTGTTTCCAGAATGGTTTCTTATGTTCTTCCTCTGTGCTTGTACCTGCAACAAATTGAGTATTTGGTTTATACGTTTTCTGATTTTTATAATTTTCTGGAGGAATAAATCCTAAACCTTTCTTTTTGAAATTACTGTTATGGTTTGGTCTCTGTTGAAAACCATAACCAGAACCGTAACCTTTTTTCTTGTTCATTCTCTGTTGAACTCTTGAAGTGTACTTTTTAGGTTTTTCAGAAAGATTTAAATCTTTTATTTCAGAAATGTTAATTTCAGTTAATTTGAAAACCTGTTTGATCATTTCAGATTTGACACTTCTTATTGGGAATTCTTTATCAGAATATAATTTGTCCGAATCATTCAAAGTATATGCTACTTTGATTGTTTCGTCATTCAAATTATTTTTCGATAATAGAAATTCTTTATTGTAAACCCTTTTAACCGGTGAACTCGGACTCTTTTCTGACGAACTCGAACTTTCAGATTTAGACGACTCTTCATCCATATCCAACACCTGAGCGACCACTTTCTTTAACAATTCAGACTCATGATCAGTGTCAGACGTTGTGAATGTGACATCAATGTTATCTGGTAACTCATCAATGGTTTCAGACTTTAACTTGATGTTTAGAGCCTTATTTAATTGTTCCTCATTTGGTTTTCTGGGAGAATAACTTTCAAAGATCGGGGGCGGACACTTGTTATACTTGACACTTTGTTTCTTACCAGCATCAGTGTCTTCCATTTTCTCATCTTTGAATGCTTCAAGACCTGCAACAGTAGGATAAACTCTGTCAATCAAATAATTACACGTTGTATAACTCAACAACAAACGTTTGATTCTTTCACTTTCTATCTTTTCCAATTCCAGATCTTGTTTCTGCTTTGCACATTCCTCAATATACTCATTAATAACTTTTTGCTTCATCATTAATGTTGAGCTCATCCTAGTCATTGCAGCGTCAATATCTGAATTTTCCTTTTTCAGACCATCACCTGTTCTGTTCAAAACATCATACGACTCTTTCACGTACTTCACATCAGACAATAAATCTTCTTTTAACTTCTCTAACTCAGCAATCTTCTTATCTTTTTCTTCACAACCTTTGCAAGAATCCAAATATTTCAGACAAGGTTTAATGACCTCAACTTTCTTTTCAACTTCGACGAGTTTTTCAACTTCAACTAATTTTTCGACTTCAACAATTTTCTCTACCACTTTCTCCACTTCAATGATTTTCTCCACAATCTTCTCAATCACATTTTACTCATTGATTCTTCATTAACTTCAACTTTTGTTTCTTCAGCTTCCATTTTTACCTTTTCCAGCTCTCTCTTCAATTTGGCAATCTTCTTCTCATACAACATCTCAACTTTATCTGCAAAAAACAAATTAAAACTGTCAGGATCTATACCTTTTCTAGCCTTTTTAAGATATTCTTCTTCATCATCGGTATCTGCATCACTTCCTAATTCTGGAAAAATCGGTATTCTTTTCGAACTATTTTTGACTTTATCTTCTTCCAGAACTCTAGCAACAAAACCTGAACATGGTGGAATATATTTATCCCAGTTAAATCCCTCTGCAACAAATTCATCATCCTGGTCTATTATACCAAAATAAGCTTTCTTATTTGCTGCTTCAATCATTTTCTTGTTTCCATCTTCAATAGGACGTGCATGAGCAGTTTGGGGATGTTGAATAAGTTGATGAAAAGTTGACTTTTGATAGTAATTGTTCTTTCCACTCTGATCTTGTCTTCCGGTTGGTTCTTCATTGTTACATTCTCATTTAAAATGTCCTTTTTCTCTGCACCGGAAACACGTAACTTTTGATTTATCAAATCCTAACGGAGAGGTACCAGCATTACGAAGATCATCTCTACCGGTTATTTGTGTAAATTTTTCAGCTCTTCTAACTGCACTAGCTAAACACCACTTTATGTCCATCAAATCAAGTTCTTCTGCATCAATTTGATCATAATCCTCTTTTGTGAGCATCGGATTACCAATTCTACTAGCAACCAAGCTTTCATACGATTCTAGCATAGTGGCAAGTGATGCCATATGTTGCTTAGCTACTTCTGGAGAGAGATTGTGACCATTTTGAAAATTCAAAGTGACATTGCATTGTAAATTTGTTGAATTCTGTCGTTGAGGACTCGATGTTGTGAAATTTGGATCAAAATTTGAAAAAGATGAAGAACTTTCACCACTCTGAGTAACAGTGCTAGGTTTTGTTCCAGAAGAACTATCAGCACTGAAACCAGTTTGAACTTTTGGACTCGGAGTAGCTTCAAATTTGTTTCCTCGGTAGTATAAACTAACATCCTGTTGAGCATTTGGATTTTTCATGATTGCTGTTTTCTGGATATCCAACTCATGTTCCTCAATTCTTTGAATAAACTGAGCCAAATTCATATTTTCAGATTTTCTCATGTGTTTCAAAATCATCAAGTAAGTTCCCCACTTGTGCTGAGGTAACGCATCGGCTAGTTTATCAACCCACTCATCATCATCTTTCTTTATATCTAATCTTCCCATTTCCAGAACAAGATGACAATATCTATCAATGGTTGTTTTTGTTGACTCATTGTCAAAGGCTGTAAACATATCAAATGATTTCTTCAGTAAAGCCTTTTTGTTTTTGATCATATCTGCACTTCCCTTAAACTTTTGAATTAATGCATTCCAAATCGATCTTGCAGTACCCTCATGCTGAAGTAAAACAAAGATATCTTCTTTTACAACTTGTTGTAGAAGACTAATCATTATTTTCTCACTTGTATACTTCAACTTATCACTTTCTGAAAAATCACAAAATGCTTTCTCAAGCCCAAGCTCATTTTTCGGTTTCTCATACTCTTTGTCTAAGGCACACCATGCGTCAAACTTATATGCTTGCACCCAGTTTTCAAACAGATTTTGCCAACCTTTAAAATCTTCAATGTACATTAGCTTAGGTGGTTTTTGATAAGTTCCTGTCTCATTCTCACTATAAAGTGTTTCAGCAGCAGTAAAAGGAGCAACCGGTGTAGCAAACGCATTGTAGAATTCCTCTTCCATGTCTCGGAAAAATTGTTTTTCAAAAACTCAAGTTTCAAACGGAATACTGATTCAAACGGAATACCAAACTCAAACGGAATTCTCAACGGAATTAACTTTCAAACGGAATTAACTCTCAAACGGAATTAACTCTCAAACGGAATCAACTCTTTTGGAGCGAAATTACTAATTTCGTTTGAAACACCACACTTTCAAACGGAATTACACCTTGAAGCGGAATCAGGTTATTACAAGCGGAATTAGGTGTACTTTCAAGCAGAATAACGATTTCAAGCGGAATCAAGTGCTGATTTCGTTTGAAATGCTGCTGACGTCACTAAGTCCGATCAGATTTTCAAGCAGAATTAACCAATTTTACTAGTTTTAGATCGAATTAAGTTCCAATTCTTTACAGGATTAGTTAAAACACTGTTTCGCTTATAATATGTGAAATTCAGACCATTTTGACCATAAAAACTTGTTTAATTTTGAAAAGAAGGTGTCGAAGTCAGAAATTATGGCTGTTTTGGCAAGAACTCTTCTTCCTGAGCTCTGATACCACTTGTAGGATCGTTTTGTGACCCAAACGAGTCAATCAGAAGAGTTCTAATATGTTTCAAAGGCGGAAACAATGAAACAGATGTGGAAAACAGCTTGATTCACTTTTAAACGTCTTGTGTATTGATTTAACAATGATTACAAGCAGTAGACAAACCGGCAGCACCTCGGTATCGCAAACTAATTCCGTTACAAATGACAAGACATGAAGGCTATATATAGTTGAGGTGATTCCGTTTGAAAGTGGCAGTTGCCATTTCAAGCGGAATTAGCACTGTTAATTTCGTTTGAAAGTGCACCTGCCACTTTCAAGCGAAATTACCAGTTTCAAGCGAAATTAGCTCAAACACTCTCAAACCCTATTTTCTAGTACAACGTGCCCTGATCTAACAACTCTAATACAAGACTCGATACAAGACGAAGTCGATAGACGTAATGCACCTACACATCGACTTTCTACTTTAAGATAGTATATAATATATAAATATATCACATCGCGTAAGAAGTCACAATAAGATATACACCTCTTCATTTTGACAAGATGTCAATAACAACGACTAGTGCCATTATCTCCTTTGTTGGGTTGTGGAGGATTTGACTAGAGAGTGTCAAAGCAGCTGATAACCCAGATGACCAGATAACTCGTCTGGGTTATGCCTCAGAAGCAACTGATAACCCAGATGACCAGATAACTCAACTGGGTTGTGGCAACTGATAACCCAGATGTTGGGTTGTGAAGTTTTGACTAGAGCAGAGGTTTTAGTTACTGTAGCTTAAACTCAACAACCATAATTGTACCCCCTATAAATACTTCTTATTCATGTACTGTAACTTTTGGAGTACCTAATACAAAGAAGAACTAGTTGTGAAGAGTGGACGTAGGTCAGTTTAGACTGAACCACGATAAATCTTGTGTTCTTGTTCTTGTGATTTAGAGTGCGTGAGTACGTGAGCTTGCTAATTATTTTTCTAGTGTTCGTATGAATCGTGTCCTTGTCCCAACATCCTTTGCTCACATTTGGGGTGTTGAATAGAACTATGGTAACCACCTTCGATACTTTCATGAATGTTTTTGCCACCTACCATCATGGCACATGGTTCGTTAATGTTCATGTCAAGTATGTGCGTGTTAGTAGCGAGATGACCTCTAACGTCCACACTACAAACCCTTGTAATCATACAGGTAGTAGTGGTAGTGGTAGTAGTGAGATAGATCCAACAAAAATGATTAAAAATTAATTTATCCAACAATAATGTGGGTTTATGATAGGGATTTTGAGTTCTTAATACTAGATTACAAAATATACTTGTTGACAACTAAACTATTCTTTAATACCCCATATTAAGTAGATTTAATTAAATGTATACTAAGACGTAACCATACTAAAAATATTAGTAACATAATAGCAATAAAAATAATACTAGTTACAGTAGCACTAACACTAATAATAATAATAATAATAATAATAATAATAATAATAATAATAATAATAATAACAATAACAATAACAATAACAATAACAATAACAATAACAATAACAATAACAATAATAGTCATTGTCATAGTCATAGTCATAGTCATAGTCATAATAATCTATACTATCTATAATAAGAGACTTTTGGCTGATGTAAATCTGCCTATTTTTCAACTGCTAAGGTATGCCATGTAGGATATGCTGATGTCATAATCTTTATTAAACATTCCAATTAAATCAGTTTTAATTAATAAAATTTTGGCTCCATATTCAAAATTTAAACATGGCTCCAGATTCAAAATTTAAACAACATACCTATAAAAAGCTAACTCTCTCTCTCTCTCTAAAACTCATTTCAAAAGTTTCCAATCCAGAACTCTCTCTCTCTCTCTCACTCTCTAAAACTCTTCCGTATAATATTTCTCCTTCTCACATTCATAACCAAAATCTCACATTCTCCGATCAAATTATCATGAAATTCGGAAAGAGTTTGAGCAATCAGATCGAGGAAACGTTGCCGGAATGGAGAGACAAGTTTCTCTCCTACAAAGACCTCAAAAAACGCTTGAAACTCATCAAACCAGTGGTGAAAATGGACCACGACCGTAACCGTCCGGCGAAGAGGTTGCGGATCTCCGACGAAGAGTGTCCGGTGGCTGCTGGTGGTGAGTTGTCGAAGGAATAAGTTGATTTTGTGCAGTTGTTGGAAGAGGAGATTGAGAAGTTTAATTCGTTTTTTGTTGAGAAAGAGGAAGAGTATATCATCAAATTGAAGGTATCAGATCTGGATTTGTTATAATTCTGTTAGTGTAGATGATAGATCTGTAGTTGTAGCTACTTTTTTTGCCCTAATTCTGTTATATACTTTTTTTTATTAGACAATTAGTATGTTTAGAGTTCAATTTATGAGTGATAGTGTGCTATTTGAGCATGACAATGCAATAGACTGAATTCGTATTTCATAGGTGTATATATATGTGTATAGTTGTATGTTGACTGTATACATACAAGTATACAACCAAATCAGTGTCTAGATAGAGTGTTACTTTATCAATCACTTATTACAGACATGAAAATTGTAAAACATATGTTTAGAGTATACAAGTATATTGACTGTATACATACAAGTATACAAACAAATCTGTATGTGTATAGTAGGTCATGTTTCAATTAGACAGTTAGCATGTTTAGAGTTCAGTTTATGAGACATTGACAATGCAAGAGGTTGAATATATGTATCTGTATGTGGTTGTGTGTATACATACAGGTTTAAAACAAAAACATATTACATGTTATTTCTCTGTTTATGTGTTCAGTTTATCATTCACATATTGCGCACCTTAAGACTATAAATTTTTTAATCATGCTGTTACATAATAGTGTTCATATTAGCTAATTTCACTAGGTTAAAAAGCATTTATGTTTGGCAGAGTATTATGAGCTGATATTTGTGCAGTATAATCTTATACAGAGTTAAAAAATATGAATACCCCGATCTAACAAATGGTGATGAACGAGTTTTTGATTGAAATTACTAATTACTATGGTTGTGAGTAACAAGTTGATTGTTAATTTAGGTAATGGGGATTTCCGTGTCATCAGTATGTATCTATGGTAGAAGAAGAAAGAGTTTCAAGTATGAGTTTCAGTTATATATATATATATATATATATATATATATATACGAAAGAGTTTCAATATGCTTGAACCATTATAGTGTCGGTGTATAACGTTTCAATATGCTAAGCGTGATGGTGATTAACGTTTTGGTTGAATTTTATAGGCGTAGAGCGGAAAATACTGGAGAGGCGGAGGCTTGCAAGCGATGTAACTGTAAGAAATCCAAGTTTTTGAAGCTTTATGTTCTATTAGTTCACTGTGTTAATTGTGAATATGAAAGCATTATTATTACGATATTAATGTTGGTGATTGTAATCCTGTTGTATATAGGATGTGATGTTCAGGGAACTGAGACGTTCTAAAGGAACCCGAAACTGCTGGCTGCTAAATCGAGGGAACAATGTATCAAGGTTATAATGTTTTAAATCGTCAAGTTCTTTTAAGTAACCTAAATATGATTTTACAATCTGACACAATTGCATTTTCGCCAAATTATGCAGTCTTCGCTTATGACAACAGTTTTGAAACCACTTTTGAAACCACTGTTGAGTTAAAACAGTGGTTTGTGGAGAAAAACAGTGGTTGTTACATCTAACTCGGAAGCCATTTGTTCAAACCACTATTTTAACCCAATAGTGGTTTCAAACATCTGTTTTCTCCATAAACCACTGTTTTAACCCAACAGTGGTTTCAAGCCACTGTTTAAAGGATTTTTTTATTGCATTAGAGGCTGCTGGAACTGGTTTACTTTCAGTTTTTTTCTTCATCGCGAAACATAGATGGTTCTATTGTTGTTGACAAAAAACTATGTGGAGCTGGAGCTGTTGATACAGAAGTCGTGACAGGTACTCATCTGGTCACATAATCATCTAGACAAAGCCACAAGGGACATTAGAGGATGACCTCGATTTTCCTACTTGTCACGTTCTTAGCTATTAAGGGACATTAGAGGATGACCTCTGTTGAAGAAGCAACCAGTGAGAGTGTTTTGGTGGAAAACTTGGAGGGGTCGGTGACGTTGTCGAGGTTATCAGGAAATGCAAAGTGATAGCATTTCCTGACAACCCTCGACAATGTCATCGACCTCCTAATCTGAGCCTGATAGTCTGACAATATAAATGTTTTACAACTTCACCATGAATAGAGAAGAAAGAGAGAGTTGGGTTTCTAGCTCCAGTTGTGTTGCAGACCAATCAACGGCAGATTTAGCAGCAGTAGTTGTTGATGCATGAATATGAAGATTGAATTTGTGAGGTTCAATTAATAATTGACTGATTGAAATTAAATTATTTATTGTATTCACCATTGTTAAACCGAAATGATTGAATTTGTGAGGTTCAGGAATATGAAGATTGAATTTGTGAGGTTCAGCAGCAGCAGTTGTTGATTCAGTAGCAGCAGTTGTTGATGTAGGTGAGTTTTGCAAAGGTTTGCGGGTTGAAATAAAATTATTTATTGTATTCACAATTGTTAAACCGATTATGCTTTATGTTTATGATTTGAACATGTGATAATTTGTGCCTAATAATCAACTGATTGAATGGATTGTGATTTTTAATTAAGTTTATTAATGTGAACCAAAACTTTTGATAACTTGTGCCTAAATTCAGTAATATGAGCTGTCGTGGAAACCTTCTCAGGTGGATTTGATAACTTGTGCCTAAATTCAGTAACTTGTGCTAAGCATTCCGTCAGAAGCTGTTCAGATGAGTACCCAGATATTATAATATTTTTAAAGGTAGCACATGTAAATGGATTGATTTGGGTTTTGTTTTCATCTCTAATGGGTCAAATAAAAGCATGTGCTCACTTTGCTGTAAGGATCTACACAAGAAGGTATGTGCTCTCACATATTCTTGGTTCAAATTAATTTCATGGGATGATAACATCTTCATTTTTATTATTTAGTTTACGGATTGAATTTTGTGTAGAGATGGATGGAAGAAGTGGGCACCTGTTTCATCGGACGAGTTTCGGTGTAATCGAATCGAATGGAATGTTGGATCCTTATGCTAATCTGAATGGAACTGTTAGCAGCGAAGAATCTTATTGGTGCTAATCTGAATGGAATGTTGGATCCTTATGCAATCATCACTTATGGTCTAGAAAAGCGGTTTAGGTAATAGATAGTATAAATTAAGTTTGTTGTGAAACATGTATTTGGCAAAGGTCTGTTTTATGTTTGAAACCTCTGTTTGTTGTGAACAGATGTTAGAATATAAAACAGATGTTTCAAACCACTGTTGGGTTAAACAGTGTTTTGTGGAGAAAAAAGTGGTTGAAACCACTGTTGGGTTAAAACGGTGGTTGAAACCACTGTTGGGTTAAAACGGAGGTTTGAAACCATTGTTGGGTTAAAACAGTGGTTGAAACCACTGTTTGGATGTGTGTTGAAAGTGTTTGGATGTGTTGAAAGTGTGGAAGTGAAGGGTAATAAAGTGGTTTTGTGATTTGGTGGTTTCATATCAATGTAGTTCTTTCCATTTACGTTTTTTTCTATTCGTATGTAGTGAAATTGGCTGAATTTATGAAATGTTTTTAGAGCTTTATTGGAAGAATCGAGACGAGAGGGTTTTTGAACTAAAGTATACGGATACAACCATGCTCCTAGAAAGTATTAAGGCAGAATGAAATCATACTGGTGGATGGTTAAAAGGAGAAAAATTGCGGTTCTCACCTTAGATAGCTGGAACAATTTTGTAAAACTTGGATTTTGTATAGGCTTCTGTGTAGTTTGTTTGTTGTTTTTTGTTCTATTTGGGGTGTATTTGCTCTTATGTTATGGCTAATATAGCAGTTCTACATTAATTATGCAAAAGAACAATTGCATCAGCATTTCAATATTCATGTTTTCAAATTAGAAGAAGAGGTACCACCATCTTATTTTTCAATATCATAATATTTTTATTAACCATCGAAATAGTGTTGTTAATGATGTTTTTTTATAGAATGTAAGATGTATTTTGATCTCATCCACTAAAGAAAACCCTTTTGTTACACTTAACTAAGAACAAGTTTTGTTTGGGCCAAATAAGACTGCTTTTAATGAAAGTTTGTGCGAATGTGAATTTATCAAATATTTGTTCACATGATAGTTTACATATTTACATAGATAAAAACTTTTATCATTATGGTTATTATAATACTAATACATACTGTCTTTAACATTATTTTATAAAGTTATAGAACTAAAGACCAAAATTTAAATGATATATTATAATCTGAATTTAATGCGCCTCTTTTGTACACGCCTCTTTTATTGGGATTGAACCCTATCAGAGGAACAGATAATAAGAGCCAAAACTGGTTCACATCAGTGGATTCATCATAAGCAGTTGTTTGCATTAGACTTTCCCCTTGAAAGTGGTTATAACATCTGATGGCCCTTATCCACTGTTTGTATACTACAACTGTTGTCCATTAAGTACTGCTTGTGTACAACAACTGCTGAAGACAAGGTGCTGCTACTTAATCTACTGCCCTAACTCAAGTGCTGCTAAAGACCAACTCCCTGCTTGGAATGAAGCAGTGGAATGTAAAAACTGCTGATATATTAATACGATTAAAATATGAAGTATTAAGAAAGTAGCAATTACATACAAAAAAGAAAACTAATCAGACACATCTAACTCTAATAGCAAGAATCAAGAAACTTTAATTTCAACTCCATGGAGCAGTGAACCTCTCGATGTATCTCATTGATCTTTCTCATGAACTCCAGGTCTCTTTCTCCACATTCTATATTACTCGCAACACACAGGTCACGAACGAAAGTAGTCGGCATCTCCCTCAAGTCCCTCGAAACCTGGTCTCTTGTCAGCAGACCAACTTCCAGTCCATTAAAACACCTCTTCAACTCTTGAAGAGTAGACCTATCAGCCAAAACTTGCTCTTCGATTTGTTTTATAAAACGTTGCTTGAAATCGTCAGATTTTGCAGAAGTATATGACTCCATTTTAATGTATTTATAAGAACTAAGGCAAAACAATAATAGTTGCTCTTCTGTTTCACTGAATGAATCTGTTTTGATGAAAAAACTTTTTATTAGCAATGTTATTATATAGAATATGTAACAGGCCAAAGGTCAGATTTAAATGCAATCATTAAATAAACATTTATACTTAAAAACCATGTACATTTAATGATTTAACAGTAAAAAACGTGTATATGGGAGATGCATGTTCAGTTACCCTATCAAACATTTTACATCTTAAACCTTTGAAAAATGAGTTTTCATGGGAAAACAAGTAAAATTAAATATCTAGAAAACCAAAGAACAAAATTGAAACCTTCAAAAAAAGGTTATCATAATTAGGAGACGTCTCTTCATTTACCCTATCAAACATTTTAAACACTATAAAGTATCATTATTAGTTTACTTGAAAACATCAACACTTCAATTTAAAAAAAAAACGTTCATCCTAAAACAAACCGTCCTAAAACAATCACATTCTTCCTAAATGGCAAGGAAAACCTTCTACCACTGGTCGGATACTACTGATCTTAAAATTGAATTTTCAACATGGTCACTCCAAGAACAGAGAAACGCTGAAGAACTCAACAAAAAAGTTGCTATGGTTAGTGATAAATATTATAAGCAAACCTGGAGTAGCATTGCACTGCTGGATGAAGTTGCCTGTTCTACTCCAACAGAGTTTAAAGAAAAAGTAGAAGAGTTTATCACAAATATGCTGAAATAGGATCAGAAGACCTATGATATGCTAGCTGATCTGCAAATTAAAACAAAAAATGAAATTGCATGGAAGAAGGCGAGAGAACGAGATATTCTAGGAAGTGTTAATTGTAATGTTTAATTTTTAATTTTTATTATTTTTCAAAATCATAATTTTGTAATACTATGGTTTAATATTGAATGAATGAAGAAAATTCAAAGTTTGATAAGTTTTACAATACTGAAAAATAATCTAAGAGTGTTGGGATTGAACCCTATCAGAGGAACAGATAATTAAAGCCAAAACTGGTTCACAACAGTGGATTCATCATAAGCAGTAGTTTACACCAGGCTTTCCCCTTGAAAGTGTTTATAACATCTGATGTCCTCTATCCACTGTCTCTATACAATAGTTGTTGTCCTTCAAACTGCTGATGAAGCCCTGAAGACTGTTAAGGATTAAACACTGCTGGTTTAATCTAATGATGCTATCTAAGTACTGCTATTGATTAAAGTACTGCCCACTCAAGGACTGATCAACTTTGAGGAAACCACTGAGTGTCAAACATCAGTGCTTGACATGCAACAATGGAAGGAAGAAGCAGTGGTTTAGTTTGTCACTTATATTGTATAGAATCAGTGGTTAAGGTTAGCAGTGTTTGAAACCACTGTTCGGGTAAAATAGTGTTGTTAATGATATGTTTTGAAACCACTTTTGGGTTAACACTGTTGATTTAAAACAGTGTTTGAAACCAATGTTTTAAGCCAAAAGTGTTTTCAAAATAGTGTTTTAACAACACTAAGTATAATTCAGCAATCTATCATTATTTGTATCTTCAATGGTCACACAACTTGAATCGTCAAATCATAACATTGAGAGCAGCCCATTAACAAATATTACAAACTGTATGCTGTATAGAGTTTTCTTATTACTATTAATCATTCATTGAATGTTGATTTATCTATTGTAACTGATGAAAGGAGGACATCTTCCGGAAGAGTTGCTTATTACAGAAAAAGTTGATCCAGTTGGTTCTCTCATATCATTCACATAACCTGATATTTAAGGAGAGTTGTTGATGAAAGTTGTATTGGCATTGTTAGTATTTTTTATAACAAATTATTAAAGCCTAAATTGTATATTAAATGTAAAGTTTTAATACATACAATACAGAGACAAAACTTCATACCAACTTCGTAGACTTGACGGAACTTACAGACTCGATAACAAAAGACCGTAACATACAATACAGAGACAAAACGTCATACCACCACAAGCAATTGTGGATCTTTACTGACGGGTGCACTTCGGAATGTAGCAGGTATGAATGAATATAACCCCAGTGTAGCTAATTACATATCTGCCACTGGGGTTATATTCATTCATATGAATGAATATAACCCCAGTGTAGCTCTTCGATTTTCCTTTAAATTCCAGAGCTCGCTAATTACATATCTGCCACTGGGGTTGTATTCATTCATATGCAATTGATCGTTTTGATCAATCACTTCCTTATGTGCACCGTACTATCTTCTAGGAGGTTGTCAAGTGTTCTCGCCTTCGTAGTTGGTGTTTTGCGTATCTTTACATCCGCAGCCATTCTGTACAATATTTTCACAAAAAACATCACAAACAAACCTGAACAAAGCAAAACAAATCAACCCTCTGTTTTTTCAAAGCAAAACAAACAAACATAACAAAGCAGAACAAAAACAAAACAAACAAACAGAACAAAAACATCACAAACAAACCTGAAAAACTGAAAGCAAAATACCCAAATCAACCCATTTACAAAATAAGTGATTATCATCATCATGCGGCATTCAGATTATCAAAGAACTGATTATCAAAAACTGATTATCAAAGAACTGATTATCAAAAACTGATTATCAAAAACTGATTCACAAATAATTGATTATCATCATCATCATGCGGCATTCAGATTATCATTATCAAAAACTGAAACCAAAATACCCAAATTAACCCTCTGTTTTTTCAAAAAAACATTCACAAAAAACTGATTATCATCATCATCATGCGGCATTCAGATTATCATTATCAAAAACTAAAAACAAAATACCCAAATCAACCCTCTGTTTTTTACAAAAACATCACAAATATCAAAAACATATATAGATAAGATGATGATCCAAACCTCTATTTTGAAAATGAAGATGGATGAAGATGATGAAGCTGGATGAAGATGATGAAGATCGGTGTTGAGTGTTGGGAGTTGAGAGAGAGATTTGGAGATTTTTTGAGAAGTGTGATGATGATAATGATCGATGATGATGTTAGGCATTTCATACAAGTTACAACAGTCAAGTTGCATTTTTCTCTATTATAAAACCAACACATACTGTCTTTAATATTACTTTATAAAGATACTAGGTTAAAACCCCGTGTATTACACGGGTTGAGTAAATAAATTTATGTACTAAATAATAAAACATTATATCTTTAAAAACTTCTTTTATTGCACGGGTTGAATAAATATAATTTATATATTAAATAATAAAAAGTTATATATATAAGAACCATATTGTACGGGTTGATTTAATGTAATTTTATATACCAAATAAAAAAAATTATATCTTTAAAAAAATTATATCTTTAAAAATTATATCTTTAATTAATATAAGATAAGTTTGGAATTGAGGCGAGAAAATCATAAAATAAATACCTACAATGAACGACATGTGTCACACATTAATGTTTTAATATATAGTATAGTATAGATAAAAATTTAGATTGATATAAATAGATTATTTTGTTGTAGCAAAATTTGTTAACGAAGTCTCAATAAATTTAACCCATTATTAAAAATTCCGTAAATGTATAAATGATAAATAATATTAGTTAGAGTAAATTATGATTTTGGCCCCTGTGGTTATATCACTTTTACCATTTTAGACCAAAAAATAACTTTTTAACATCTGAGCCCCCAACGTCTTTTTTTCTAACCCTTTTGGCCCCTAAAACTAACCCCATCCATTAAATGTTAGGGGCCAAAAGGGTTAGAAAAAAGACGTTAGGGGCCAAAAAGATTACAAAAAAACGTTGGGGGTTCAGATGTTAAAAATTCTTTTTGGGTTAAAAGAGTAAAAGTGATATAACCACAGGGGCTAAAATCGTAATTTACTCTATTAGTTAAATAAATAATATTATAAATGAGAAGGAGATTAAACTAAATAATAATTATCCATAAGAAATTAAACTAAATAATATTTAGTAGGAGGATTATATATAAATTAATTAGAAAAGATTAAACTAAAATAATACTTATCTATAAAACATGGTCTAATATAGTATAGATAGAACTAAAGACCAAAATTTAAATGATATATTATAATCTGTTTTTTAGTATTTGATTTCGATCATTATTAAAACTACCCGTGTGGTTACACGGGTCCTACAACTAGTAATAATAATAGCAACACAATCTGTTAGCACATATATGTGTATATGTTTTTTTGTATAGGTTACGATTGTTTTTAGTTTAGATATATCTGTTTCCATATTTGTAGTATAGATTAGAAATGTTTTTAGTTTAGATATATGTGTATATGTTTTATGTATTGATTACGATTGTGTATCCCTATATAATGAGTTCTTCATGTTACATATGATATAGAGAAAATATCTCTAATATCACACGCTTTTATGCTATCAAAGCCTTAACGTGTAAACCCTAACACCCACTGCCGGTTTTTATGCTTCCATTTACAATGGTTGACGGCAAAAGCAATGATAAACAGTCATCCTCTGGTGACCAGGCTATGGCCAAACCCCTTCATCCGGTGCATTCGGTCACCAGCAAATAACAAAAGGTTCGAGTTCTTGACGGATCCAAGGTCAAGTACTCCTCATGGGTCAAGCTTTTCATGCTTCACCCAAAATGATACGAAGTCCTTCACCACATCGATGGAACAAATCCTCCGACAGAAACGGATCCAGATTTTGTTTCATGGGCCAAAATCGACTCCATAGTTCTGCAATGGATTATGGAACACTATCCGACGATCTTCTCGTTAGTATACTAGAAATCGACACTACTTATCACATCCCCCAACCCCACCCCGGGAGCGGGAGCCGCGAACCAGTCAGATGGTATCAGTGTTTATTAGTTATGCATCGGAAAATTTTCATCAGGACCGTAGTTAGGAAATAGTTATTAGAGTTTAAAACACCATATTTTATAATAAGCAAGTGGGATAAAACCCGAGTTTTGTTTGTCATATATTTATAGGGATAAACCCTATTTATTGAAAACAAAGTCTCCTTTTTATTTAGGTAACTTTTATAGCCACTTTTCTAAGCCTTCAGTGGTCTCCAGCTGGCTTCTATTGATTTCACACTAAGTTACCTGAAACGCGTATTAAAAAGATTTTACCAGCAAGAAATACTGGCAAGTACATTCCATTTTGTAAAACATCAGTTGTTACACATTACAGTATTAAGGGCGATTACAATGCTTATATCTACACAATTACTCATTCAGTACGTGTCACTCAACGGATCTGTGACTATGGTCATATCACACATTGGATACATGTGCCCAATTGTGAAGGTTATCAAGTACTGTATACAAACCCCATAATACTGGCAGTAATTGTAGAATTACAAAGACTTAATCACTGTAATTGTATATGAAAACATTTGAGGTTTTGGTAAAACAATTTGGTAGAAAATGAAAATGACTCACGAAAAAGAGTTTATAAAATAGAATGTACTCAATTTGTAAACTTAGGTATCTCTATAGGCTTCCTGGTAATACTTATGGTTTATACTCTATTAAAATTAAACAATGAACACGTGTTAGTAAAATAACCAAAATCACATTAACCGTACAACTCGAGAAAGAACTCCAATGACTGTGTCAGGCAGAGCCTTGACATGCATTACGGAGTCCTATGTCAATCGGGTGTTTCACGAGACAGAACTCCAACGACTGAGTCAGGCAGAGCCTTGACGTGCGTTATGGAGCCCTAGATCGATCGTGTAGGGTAACAATTACGTGATCAGGGGTTATAATACTTACAACGAGGCAGAGCTTCGCTTATTAGGGGGTATTATTCCAGAGATTTGACTACTAGAGAATTGAGAGAGAAAAGAAATTCTGAACGACTTGGAAATGCCGATCTCTGCTCCTTTTATAGCTGGTCGAGGGGTTCCTCGCGCCCTGCGAGGCCTGCTTCTAACTCCTTCGCGGCCGCGAGGGCCTTAAAGTCGGCTATAGGGTTGGTGAGTCAGCGAGTAGGGTCGACGTGTGTCAGGACACGTGGCTTGTTGTGTGTCCTGCAAGCAACAGGCTGTCGCGGCGCGCGACAAGCCTTGTTGATTCCTTCGCGGCCCGCGAGCGACGGGTTTTCTGGTTTTATTTGATTTTTATTAATATTAATGTTATTCGGGCCCGTTTCTCACATACGGGGTGTATTTTAGGACGCTTAGGGTGCATTTTAAGTGATTTTAGGAGGGTTGTTATATCCTCCCCACCATGTTTTAAATCTCGTCCTCGAGATTTGGGCTACGATATCTCCTTGGGGTTACGTCACGTCCTTTAGTTAGTAAAAATAGTGTCAAGGTATCTGGGGTAGAATTAAGACATAAAGAAACAAACATGAACTTAATTGTTCAAGTGTAATTAGTTTCAGGGATCGATGAGATGAAATGATACAATTATCAAGGTGACTGAGTTTCAGAATTCAAAAGAGATTTGATAGGCATGAAGTGCAATGACTTTTAGAAACAATAGGATTGGATGTCAAAAGAGAGCTTACTTTGATTGTCAACTGAGGAAGACTTAGAATCGATAATCTCAAATGAGAATAGAAGCACAAAAATGATTTGTCACTATCGAACAAAAAAATCAGTGAAATGGCATTTATTTGAATCGCAAGGATACACTGAAAACACAATAGAGTTTAGTGTATCCATTGTCTTAATACATAATTGTATCAAGACTACTTTGATAAGTCCAATGAAAGACGTATGAATTTGTATGATTAAAATTACGATTAGCTCAGGCTACAAATTTATACAGACACCGCAAGGTGTTGTAATGATTGTAATGATTTAATAATCACGGAGACCGAACAAATTCAACTGTTCTTGAAATTAACTGAAGGTTTTAACGAAGTGAACCTGGATATTAAAAAATATAGGATTTTCAAGTGAAGGAATGAATGTCACAGAATTGGTCAAGGATGAAGGGAATGCGGGAGGTACATTGGAATATAATATGAATTTATGTACCCTTATCCTAACACATAATTATGTTAAGATGTTTTAAGAAAATGAACCAATAGAAAATAAATTTAGTTCATCCGGTGTGTAAATGAGATTTAGTTCAAGCTTCAGAGATAACGCCACCACAAGATGTCGTGTTTTAACAAATAATTTATTGGAGTTGAAGACCTTAACCAAGTCTACTATGATTCAAACAAATGAAGGGTTAGTTGAGATTACCTTGAATATGATGATCTCTATTCATCATATGGGACCTTGAATTTAATATATATATATATATATATATATATATATATATATATATTGTGAACAAGTTCAAACAATTGAGCTTGGGTTGGACATATTCCAACAATGGATATATGTATTTGATAAGAAATGGTTACAATGAAAAATCCGGTAAGAAACTTTAAAAAGAAAACGAGTTTTCCAAGAAATCTGTTGACTTGATATCAAAAGTCAACGTTTTGCAATCATATAGATTATCAAAATGAGTATCATGAAATATTTATTCGAACTCGTGAATAAATGATCTTTTGAAGTGAAATCACATGCGTAACAATCAAATGCATGTGCAGAATTTGTCAAGAGATGAGACAAATGAGTGTTTTATTACATGAAAGAAATCTGACGATATAATGATCATTTATTTATTAAGATTTTGATTGGAACCAAAAGTCAACTAATACTTTAAGTACAGACAAAACATACAGGTGCTTATGTTAGAATTTGCTATTGCTTCCTGCGTCGTAGATATTTATGCGTTTTCCTTAGCTTCGTCTGTTGTTTTGATGTCGGGTGCCTTAGATAGCTTCGGGCAGTAGGGACGGATATGTCCTGGTTTGACGCAGTTGAAACATGATAGTTTTCCTTCTACACGCTTCCTCTGTATGCCCAGTCTTCTTGCAGAAGTTACAGTGGTGTGTCTTCCTAAAATGGCGTCTTCCTGAATGCTTTTTGTTATAGTTGATGCAGGTAGGTTGCGCGATCGCTGGTTCAATTCCTTTATTCTTATAGGATTTGTCAGAGCGGAATTCCTTGTAAGAGTAACTATAGGTTGTAGTTTTCTTTCGTTTGGGAATGGAGTGTTGACAAGAATATCACGGCCCTTATTAATACTAGGGCTAGGCTTGAAATGATGGGTGTGCTTACAGCGTATAGCAGGATTCTCGTTTATAGGCATAGAGATTTTAATAGCTTCAGTGATCGAAGGTATGGCATTAGATATTCCCTGAGCTATTATATTTTCTATAGTACTTTTATCCAAAGAATTTCCATTACTAGCCTGAATTTCTTGATTACGTGCTATTTCCTTTGACGTCTGAATTGCACATATTTTCAAATATTAATCTCACAAAACTAAACAATTGTTCAGACACATTTTGTTGCACATATTGTATTAGTACAACTATAATTATACCTATTAGTATTATGCGTTGGTAGATATATACATATATACATATTATATATTAACATTTACTTTCGCTATATATTTTATCAAAATATAAGGAAAGTATATATATATATATATATTATATTTTGTGTTGTTTCTTTCTTGTTGTAATAGCTTTTCTCTATATTGCCTTAGCTTAGCTATATTTTCAGAGCTCATGGCTGGATAGGTATTCAGGATGTATAGTGGAAATTTATGGCTGTGATTGTTGTTAGGATATGAGTTTCTTAGATTGTGTTGTTTAATTGAAATGGAAGATGAAACAGAGGTTTAAAGTGAAGCGGAAGTGGAAATAAACTTTAACACACAATCAAAGAAGAATAGTTTTCAGCAAACATGATTTCCATTAGTCGAAAGATTGTATGTATTACAAAGTTCAACTATGCATGCATGCAACTAGACTCCCCCTCAGCCTAAGCTAACTGATTTGTTCGTACAAGATGACTTGGTGCGAAAGAGCTAATAGAACAGTACAGGTACTCTTCTATTTATAGTATAAACTAAACCACTGAGTATCTTTGCTGACGTCACCTAGAAAGTGACATCTAACAACCTAACAACACTGTTAATACAAGACACTGATTATATTAAACACTGATTACATAAAACACTGATTCAGCTTTCCACTGTTGTAGTCGATGTTGAGAATCAGTGCTTTCTTCAAAGGTTGATCAGTCCTTGAATGAGCAGTGCTTTGGTCTTCATCAGTACTTGAGAGACATCAGTAGTTAGGGCTTCAGTCTTTATACTTCAGCAGGTCTTTGGCTATCAGTTGTTCAGAAGATCTGTACTTAGAGTTCATCAGTTGATAGATAACCACTGTCATGGGGAGATTCTAGAACAAGCTCTGCTTATGATGATCAACTGTTGAGAACCAGTTTTGGCTTTCCTTATCATCTGTTCTTCTGGGCTTGAATGCATGGGCCAACAATTGTGAGAGGAAATAAGGGTCTTATATGAGATCCTGAGATTCCCCGTCATTGGTCCTACCGTTTTTCCCTTGGTGCTAATACGGGTATTCTTAGGATTTATTTTGGGTTAAATGCTGGTATAGGTTAAGAAATCATTTGAATAAGTTCTGAGTAAACATGTAGGTTTGTTTCTTCCATTATATAAAAGCTTGCTTTTCTATTATATTGTGTATAGTATCAAGAAATTGTGTCTTGTACGTATATAAATATAAAGTTTCAAAAATCCAATTATATATAACTGTTGGTATTAATCATCCTGCTTATTCCCATAACTTTATTTATTCTTTTATACTAACAATGGTAATAGTATAATGAAATAAATTTCTATAAATTTATTGAACATATTATTTTGGAATAAAATGGGTAAGTTACTAAAAGAAATCAATTTAATCAAAATATAAACTCTCTGGATTCATTAGAAAAATTTTACTAACCAGAGGGTTACATCATATTAGTTGTAAAATATTAGAACTTTGATTCTTAATTTAATTATTCAAAGAAGCATTATAATAGATAATACAAAGTTTGACATTTTCCAAGTTTGGTTCTCAATATATTAAGTAGTGAAGTAGTATTCCTGTATTAGAATATATATATATATATATATATATACACACACACACACGACTCAAATGTTGTTTAAGAGATAATTGAACTATTAAATGGTAAAATTTCTTAAGCTATTCCCTGTTGATATGTATGTGTTACATACATATATTTTAAACCATATAGTTATACAGTATCAAATGTTTTTTGTAAATATTTCTTTATGAAATATTGTTTGTTTCATTAATACAGCTTATAAAATATAAAATATTTTATATATACTTGCATACTTCCCCTGTGTATGTGAATGTACATGTGCTTATATAATATAACAAAAGAATATAATATTTCCATAGTGTTATTATGAAAATCCTGTTTTTAATGTTAAACAATAAATATGTTTTAAGTATGCTAAGATATTTTAACAAAATTAATATAATTATATGTTTCGTCAAAACTTTGACAAAAATATATATGTTTAAGTCGAGTAAAATTTTGGGTTATATAATAAATCATAAAACAAATATTACTCGTATTAAATAATATTTGATGTTTCAGAAGTATTATACCTGAATTGTGTTATCTTATATTAATATCTTTGATTCAGATATTAAATGTTAATATCATAATATTATTATAAAATGTTATAAAATTTATATTGAAGTATATTCATATAAATATATGGATATGATATATATAATATGTCATAAAAATTGATAAGGCATAACATTATTAATATATCACATATATATATATATATATATATATATATATATATATAATTTTAAACATAGCATAACTGAAATATACAGATATTGGTCACACATATTGGGAATTCAAAATTTGTTAAATGACATAAAAATCATAATAGACATATTAAGATTTTATGTTCACAGGAAAACACATAAGGTATTAATTTCCTAATATAAATGTTTAAGGTTTAGGTATTAGAAGAACAACTAAATGGCTTAAAACAGTGGCTCGGCTCTGATACCACCTTCTGTCACAGCCCCGACCCCACCCAGGGAGCGAGAGCCACAAACCAGTCAGATGGTATCGGTGTTTATTAATTATGCGGCGGAAAACTTTCATCAGGACCGTAGTTAGGAAATAGTTATCAGAGTTTAAAACACCATATTTTATAATAAGCAAGTGGGATAAAACCCGAGTTTCATTTGTCATATATTTATAGGGATAAAGCCTATTTATTGAAAACAAAGTCCCATTTTTATTTAGGTAACTTTATAGCCACTTTTCAAAGCCTTTAGTGCTCTTCAGTTGGCTTCTATCGACTTCACACTAAGTTACCTAAAACGCGTTTTAAAAAGATTTTATCTGCAAGAAATATTGGCAAGTACATTCCATTTTGTAAAACATCAGTTCTTACACATTACAGTATTAAGGGCGAGCGACGGGTTTTCTGGTTTTATTTGATTTTTATTAATCTTAATGTTATTCGGGTCCGTTTCTCACATACGAGGTGTATTTTAGGACGTTTAGGGTGCATTTTAAGTGATTTTAGGAGGGTTCTTCTATCCTCCCCACCTTGTTTTAAACCTCGTC
The DNA here is from genome assembly GCA_030545235.1 of Helianthus tuberosus. Taxonomy (NCBI): domain Eukaryota; kingdom Viridiplantae; phylum Streptophyta; class Magnoliopsida; order Asterales; family Asteraceae; genus Helianthus; species Helianthus tuberosus. The sequence continues at coordinate 37,750 of JARYGA010024103.1, forward strand.
CTCGAGATTTGGTCGACGTGAGTAGGGTCGACACGTGTCAGGACACGTGGCTTGTTGGGTGTCCGGCAAGCAACAGGCTGTCCTAAACGTTTAGGATGTTTAGGGTGCATTTTAAGTGATTTTAGGAGGGTTGTTATACTACTACTAGAGCCGCTTGGGTTATACTCATGTTCTTCTTTGGAAGAATATTGTACAAAACTCGTGCAGCCACACTCGAACACGTGTTCACGAACCTTAAGTTATGCTCTTATTCTTCTTTGGAAGAATATTGTACAATAGTCAAGGAAATCGGTGAACAATTGAAATTTTTTTTATCAACTCGTACCGGAAACTTGTCTGGTTCTTAAACTTGCTAATGGGCTACCACACGAATACATGGTGGCGGCTGTCTTAATCAATTAACAATGCCCCCTCGTGGGATCTTGCTAGAGACGTGATGGAGAGAGAAGCACAATGCTTGACATCCCTCAACGCTTCCCCGGTGTTGCTCGCATCTAACCTAACACCGCCCTCTAACCCCCCTTCACGCTCAGCCCCGCATCAGCCTGCGCCACAGCCTACGCACAACCCAGACCAATCACAACCACGTGGTAGGCGTGGTCGTGGTCGTTGGAAGGGAAACCAAAACAATGGCGGCACTAGTGGTGGGGGATAAAGTCAATCATTAGGTCCTCCTCTAAACCCGTTTTTTTAATGGTGGACCAGCCGGAAGATCCTACCTTGTCCCTACCCTACTCAACAAGCTAGATGACCCAACGCTCCAAACCAGTGGCCCAATCAATGGAACTCGTCGTCTGGACCAAATGCACAACAGGCCCATTTGGCCAACATGCTTTGCAACTAGCCCAACTAATCAACTTACAAAGCCTTGAGCCCAACTGACCTTGGCCCACCTTTACAAAACATGCAAAAAAACTATTTAGGTCATCCCTGGAATTTCGACAAAGGAGCGTCATCTCATGTCACTAAGGAACAATGAAAACTTCAAAACCCTTTGTCTGTTCGTAAATTTACAGACGACAATAATGTGCCAATTGAGTTTAGGTCATCCCTGTAATTTCGATAAGGGTCTTTACCTTAGAATCTTTTATAGCTACTGGTCTTTCGATATAATTCATTCTTTCATCCACCTCAAGATCTTCTACGTGAGTCGTTTCATCCTCAAGACACTGCCATTGTTGCGACACATGAAAAGTGTCGTGAATTCCTTCTAACGTTGAGGATAGTTCTAGCCGATAAGATGCCTTTCCAACACGATCTATCATCTTTAATGGTTTGATATATCGATGACCTAACTTTCCTCGCTTACGGAATCGGATTATGCCTTTCCACGGGGACACCTTCAACAATACGCGGTCCCCTACTTGAAACTCAATTGGGCGCCTTCTTTTGTCTGCATAGGACTTTTGTCGAGCTTGCGCCGCTTTTAATCGAGCTCGTACAAGGTCAATCTTTTTGTTAGTTATCGCAATTACATCCTTGGGAGCGAGTTCTCTTTGTCCCACTTCTCCCCAACAAACAGGGGTCCTACATTTCCTTCCATAAAACATTTCATACGGTGCCATTTGTATGCTACTCTGGTAGCTATTGTTGTATGAAAACTCTACTAACGGCAAGTGTTCATCCCAATTTCCCCCAAAATCCATAACACATGCTCTTAACATATCCACAAGTGTTTGAATGCTCCTTTCAGATTGACCATCCGTTTGCGGGTGATATGCGATACTTATGTGTAATTGAGCACCTAATCCTTCATGAAACTTTTGCTAGTAACGTGATGTAAATCGCGTAACTCGATCCGATACAATGGACACGGGTACGCCATGACAGGAAACAATTTTGTTTACATAAATTTCTGCTAACCTTTTCGAAGAATAAGTTTCCCGAATAGGTAGAAAATGGGCGCTTTTTTTGTATGGCGGTCAACGACGACCCATATTGCATCATGCCCCTTTCTCATCTCAGTAAGTTTAGTTACGAGATACATGGTCACATTTTCCCATTTCCATACCGGGATTTCCAAAGATTGCAATTTCCCATATGGTTTTTGATGTTCCGCCTTTACTTGGGAACATGTCAAGCATTTGGATACATACTTAACAATGTCGCGTTTCATTTCCGGCCACCAATAATTCTCTTTCAAATCCCGATACGTTTTAGTGGCTCCTGGATGAACTGAGTAACGGGACTTATGTGCCTCTTTCAATAATAAGTCTTTTGCATCGCATAAACGCGGTATCCATATTCGCCCATACCTCATCCTTAACCCGCTTGCGTTTACTTCCAGTTGTTTAACAAACCCTTTCGTTCTTTCGCCCTTTGGGTCATTTGCATTCAATGACTCGTCTTGACCCTTGCGTATTGTTTCAAGGAGGTTCGGCGTGACTATCATTCTCATTGACTTCACTCGAATAGGCGGTGGGTATTCTTTTCGGCTTAAAGCATTCGCCACGACATTGGCCTTACCGGATGGTAAAGAATGTCGCAATCATAGTCTTTAATCAATTCCAACCACCTTTGTTGACTCATATTAAGGTCTTTCTACTCGAAGAAATATTTGAGACTTTTGTGGTCTGAAAATACCGTGCATTTCGTTCTATACAAATAATGTCTCCAGATTTTTAAGGCAAAAACTACCGCCGCCAACTCTAGATCATGAGTTGGGTAGTTATTTTCGTGCTGTTTAAGTTGCCTCGAAGCATAAGCAATGACCTTGCCTCGTTGCATCAGTACACATCCCAACCCCTGATGCGATGCATCTGCATAAACCACTAGGTCTTCCGTTCCTTCTGGTAAAGTCAATATCGGAGAACTCGACAACTGTTAGTTCATACGTCTGTAGCTTCCATCAGCATTTAGTCATATTTTGTATGTTTATGTCCTTTGTGAAAAATTATGTTTATGTATGTATGTACGTAGTCAGTCAGCTCAGGAAATGGGTCTTGTATGTAAAAGTGTTGACCAGATGTTGACTTGTGTCACCCGATCGGATGGGCCATCCGATCGGACAGCACTGTCATCCGATCGGACAGTAGCCATGCCATCCGATCAGACAACACTTATTAAGATCCTGAGTTGCCTATAAATACCCTGTCAGGGTATGTCATTTAGAACTTTTGTCACTTAGGAGAACTCTGTCAAGTCTGACTTCTACTGGCACTTGTGTACTTTCATATCATCTGAATAGAAAGATCAGACGGTGTTAAACGTTGAATACTTTGTCGTACTTCTGTGACTTGATCAAATGGATTCCGCACATTGATCGAGGTCGATTCATCTAAGTTCCTGACGAACAGATCCTGTACGAGGACCTAACAAGTGGTATCAGAGCATCCAGGGAGCTGAATCAAGATCTACGACAGCGAATTCACCGGAATTCAAGCTATTCTTGCCGATTAGAGTCAAATATCACCGGAAATTTGACGAATTCTCTCACTTTCTACTCATTTCTTACAGTGTTTTTCACTTTGTCACCATAAAAATCAGAAAAACGTAAAATTGAACATGAATCCACGGTTAAAATTTGATAAAACTGATATCAATCGATTCGCAATCAATCAAAGTACAATCCTTCAAAATTTCATAAGAAAATTCCATCAAAAACTGAATCAAAATCATCAAAAACCATGTTGAACTGTTCTTGCATGCTGACGTCATCTATCCGCTCGGACATCTGTACGGACGGATTGGATTAGCTATTCATTAGACATTATTTGCTGACGTCATTCACTCGTTCGAACAGCTGTACGAACGTCTTGGCTTAGATTGTTCCTAGATACCTGGTTGCTGACATCATCAGTGTTACCCAATCGAACAGCAGCTCGATCGGACAACATTGTTGATCTTATTTTTGGTGCTTACGTCATCCTATCACCCAATCGGACAATCACCCGATCGGTGAAAGGTTGAAAAGACAAAAGTTTTCAAAAGTCTGTGTGCTGCTCGTTCGGACAACCACTCGATTGGACAACCATCCGATCTAGTTGTTATCCGATTCGTGTATATCTCTTTATCTTACTGTGCCACTCGATCGGACAACCATCCGATTCAAGTGCACCAGTGTGAAACTTTTTGAAAATCAACAAAAATTGTCTAAGTGTTTGAAAACTGTTTCAGGTACTATAAAATGGGGGACGATTTTCTAAACCCATTTAGCGACATATTTGCTTACACCAGCAACACGGGAGACGCCACGTCAAGCAACACAAATAACACTGCTCCAAACCCGAATCCTAAGAAAGCCATTGCTGACTCACTAAGCGTGGATAATGCTTATGGCACATACAACAAGCCACCCAAGCTCATGGCTATCAAAGATTATAATAGATGGGTGAGTAGGTTGGAGGACTGGTTGAAGGCTTTCGCCTACCAAAGTTGGAAGTGTTTGAAGAATGGCTTTGACATTGGAAGAAGTGACTATGAAAATTTAATCGACAATGAACAAGAAAATTTCATTGCTGAACAGAAATGTATCGCATTGCTACATCATTCAGTGAGGGATGCTATCATATCTTTAATCAATTACAAAAATTCCAAAGATTTATGGGGAAAATTAGAAAAGAAGTGTGTGGGAGGAGAATAAATTGTTAAGAACAAGAAAAAATTGTTGAAAAAGGAATTTGATCTCTTCGGTTGTATGAAGAATGAATCGGTTTCAAAGATGATAGAACGGTTTTGCCACTTAAAGATCGAGCTTTCTAGACTTGGGATTAAGTTTACCGAGGAAGAATTAGTTGATAAGTTGATGGATTCACTGCCTGATGAAAAGGATTGGATGTACTTTGCTCTGTTGTTGAGGAACACTGTGGAGAAGAAGGATCTGACAGTTGATTTGCTGATTGAGAAGTTTGAAAGCCACGAGCTTGAGATTAGAAAGACAAACAAAGTCAACAGTACTCAGTGCCAGCAAAATGTCGATCTGTACTATCGAGGAAGCATGATTCCAAAGACTGTGTCACCAAAGACTGCGTTCTCAGCATAGAACTCAAGCATGCCAAATCAAGAGAATCAGAACAGCAGTCCTGCTCCAAGCAGCGGATATCATGGAGGATCGTCTTCATCAACTCCAAGTCAACAGCAACAATCTGCTCTGAAAAACATTTTCCTGTGCAACATTTCTGTAAATCTCAACAATGCACAAAACTTCAGCGAAGAAGCAGCCAAGCAGCAGATGGTATTTCTGGCATCCATCTTGGAATCTTACGAAAGTTTAGTAGTCGGAAAAATCAGGAACACTAACCTCACCAAGGAAGACTATGATCAAATCGACCGCGAAGAAATGGAGTTGATTGACATTAGATGGTGTATGGAGAGTGTTGTTCGAAGGGCTCAGAGGTTCATGGAGATAACCGGTAGACACTCCATTGGTGGACCTTCAACGAAATTGGGTTTTGATAAATCGAAGGTTACATGTTTTAAGTGCAAGCAAAAGAGGCACTTTAAACGAGAATGTCGAAATGCAGCTTCTGATGAAACGGCCAATCCATTCCGTGATGATTATTATAAAAAAGGCCATTTATCATCAAAACAAAGCAGAACCTCCAAGAATGAAGCAGCTAGAAGAAGCTCCCAAAGAAAAGTCAAGAGCCTTAGCAGTTATTCACAATGATGAGGGTTTTGACTGGAGTGATCTGTTACCTGAAGAAGATGCTATGGGATATGCCTTCATGGCAAAGATTGTGCCATTCAAAGACACCCGTACTGAGGAAGAAATATATGTCAACAGAATGGTGTTAGCACAAACCATGAAAGATAGACATTATCGTGCCTGGAAAGATGCAAAAAGTGCAAAAAGATGGGATGCTGGCAGAGAGTGCTATTTGGATCCTAAAGGAAATATACTTGTTGAACCATCAACGCTTCTTGTTAAGACTCTTATCAAACAAATAGCAGAACAGGAAGAAGAGAGACAGAGAATGTGGGCAAGAGAAGGTGAGGATGAGAAGTTAAAGTCGAAAAAGGTCGATGATGGGATTATCGACACGACGAAAGAGATGAATGCAGAGAACCTAAAGAAAATGGCAGATAAAGTGCTCGCAGCAAAGGAATTAGAGGTAGATTCTAAGTCCGGAACTGAGTCAAAGAGCAAGGTCAGTTCTAATGATTCAACAAATGGGTCAGGTAAGACTGATAAGGCCAAGATTGACAGTGACTGCAAAAATTGCATGAAAGACTGCAAGATTTGTAGTACACATGCATATCTTAGTGCTAAAAAGACTGAAGAACTGACTGAAAGAGTCAGAGAAGTTGAAAATCAAATCTTAAGTCGTGACAAATTGGTGAAAGCTTCAAATGATCGAATTAAGGAATTAACTGAGAAAATTGAAAAGGATAAAATTGAAGTAGACCGAGTAAGAAAAGAAAATGAAAAGTTAATTCATGAAAACCAACAACTTTCTGAAAATCATGAGAAGCTAAAAAGAACGATAAAAGATTCTGATGAGAGAAATAGTAAAACAAGCAAAGAAAACTTTCAATTGTCAGGGGTCCTTCAATCAAAAGAAAAGCAAATCAATCAACAGTTGGATGAGATTGCTAATCTGAAGCTTCAGTTTCAGGAAGCTAAGATTGAAAACGAACGAATAAATCTGAAACTCAACAGTTACAACTCCGCGAGTTTTGTTCTTCAACACATAGTTCCCAAACCCATTGGGAAGAACAAAGCTGGCGAGGATGTATACTCAGATGGAACTGGGGTTGGGTATCATCAAGTTCCACCGCCAGTGTTGAATAACTTTTCAAAGAAAAAATCTGGGTTGGTTAACGATGATGAAACAAATGAGATTAAACTTCCAGAAACAATCGATATCACATTCACTTCATCATCTGATGAAGACAGTGTTCAGTCCGAAGTTGTTAAAAATGTAGTTGAAAACGTTTTGAAATCTAACAGTGATTCAACTGAAGATGAAGAATGCTTTTTGAATAATTACATTCCGAAATCAAAATCCAAAAACAACTTAAGTGAAAAACCTACTCTTGTGATGTACAAGATGTCGGGTTTAGATAAGTTGTATTCGAATCTTGAGTTTCCATTAGAGAATTTGAATGTCGACAAATTGAAAAATGTGTTTAAACTGGTTGAGATTGATGTTTATGAAATCGAAGGTTTGAAACGTTCTGAAAGGCAATTGAACTTTGAAAAAGATAAATCTTACTACAAAAAACCTGTAGTACCGCCACGTTTTTCTAACAACAACCAAAACAAATGGTCGGGTGGTTATCAGGGTGGTAAGAAAAATCAAAGAAGGAACTTTCAAAACAAGAAATTTGTTGAGAAAAAGGTGTTTGTGAAAAGCTCGAGTTCACACTCCGAGTAAGAATCTGAGATTTTTTCAAGAACAAATGAAGAATTCTTTGAGAAGAAGGCCTCACAGCCTCAGACCGAAGGCACAAGTCGGGTAGTTGACACTCGAACATGCTTCAAATGCAATCAAGTTGGACACATTGCACGAAAGTGCACCAACTCGAAGCCTAAGTCTGCGGTTGTCGAGAGTCCGAAAAAGAAAAATGATGCAAAAAGCAAAGCTCCAATGGTTGTTGAGAAGAAAGTTTTGAAAAACGACAACACCAAAGTCAAAACTGAACCCGTAAAGAAGCCGGTAACTAACATTGATAAATTTTACAAACGGGTCGCTTCGTCTCAACAAACTTGGAAACCAAAATCTGTTGAAAAGAAAGCAAGTGCTCCAAAACCAAAAGTTTCAGAGTCTGCAAAACTATCATCTTCTACCACACCGGTAAAGATAAATGTTCCGTTGGATTACTATGAGAAACTTGAGAAACAAACTTCTACCCCACCAGGGAAGAAGTATGTTCCGAAGAAAGACCAACCATCTATTCAACCTCAGAAAGACGAATTTTTCTTATACAAAGTGGTTGAGGTTGGGTCTGAAGAAAGTTTAAAAATGAATAACAAAAATTTCCCGCCATTGTACACCAAAACCACAATTCTAAACGTCAAGCTACCTGAGTCGAAAGAGGCTTGGGTTGCTTCAAAATCTCACTAAATGTTTTTGAAATGTGCAGGAGCTTCCGAGATCCATCTCACGTTGGATAATGGATAGTGGAGCTTCTCGACACATGACGGGGAAGAAAACCCTTATGTATGATATTCAAGGGTTTAATGGAGGATATGTGGGATTTGCAGGCAATCAAGGTGGTCGTATAGTTGGTGAGAGAACTTTATCGAATGATATTGTCACGTTTGAAAGAGTGAACTACATCACCGAGCTGGAAAACAATCTTCTGAGCATATCTCAAATTTGTGATCGAATGTATTCGACGCACTTCACAGATAAGGAATGTTTGATCTTGAAGTCGGGGTTTGTCATCCCCGAAGAGTGGGTCATCATGAGAGCACCAAGAGTCGACGATCTGTACGTGTTGGACATGAGTGTAGCCACTACTACCACGGGTCAGACTCATTGCTTCATGTCAAGAGCCACTGAAAAGGAATCGCATTTGTGGCATCGAAAGATGGGCCATATTCATCTGCGAAAATGAACTACCTGGTGCACAACGACTTAGTAAATGGTGTTCACTTATAGGGTTTCCATCTTGAGGGGGAGTGTATTAGTTGTACCAAAGGTAAACAGCGAAAGAAATCTCACCCTAGAAAGAAGATGAACTCAGTCTCGAGGCCATTGGAGACACTTCACATGGATCTTTTTGGTCCAGTGAATGTCAAAAGGATAACTGGTGATCTCTACTGCTTAGTAGTTACAGACGACTTTTTGAGATTTTCGTGGGTAACGTTTCTGAAGAAAAAGGATGAGACATTTGAGAGTTTGATGACACTTTTCAGAAAGATTGAGAACTTGTACCAAACTCGAATTAGAAGAATAAGAAGTGACAATGGTACAGAGTTTAAGAAAAACAAAATGGAAGAATATTGTGATGAAAGAGGTATACTGCAAGAATTCAGCGCGCCTTATACTCCGCAGCAAAATGGAGTAGCAGAAAGGAAGAATAGGACGCTGATTGAGACGGCTAGGACGATGCTTGCTGATTCAAAATTACTTGTCAATTTATGGGCAGAAGCAGTGCCAGCCGCTTGCTATATGCTCAACCGGGTTCTTGCGGTGAAGAAGTTCAACAAGACGTGTTTCGAGCTGATTAATAACCGCAAACCTAACCTGAAGTATTTAGAACCGTTCGGGTCTCCCTGCACAGTTCTAGAACCTTATGGTAAATTTGGTCCAAAGAGCATTTAAGGTATCTTTGTGGGTTATGCAAGTCCATTGAAAAGAGTCTTTGTTCCAAGCTTGAAGCGGATCATCGAAGCACATAATGTTGAGTGCCAAGGTTATACAATGCCACCTCAGAAACCTACCGACTCATGGCGCTTCAATTACGATACTCTGTGGGATTCATTCGACATAGAGGAAGAACCAGAGTTCTTTGACGAGTTGGATATTCTAAGAGAATATGAAGCATCACAAGAAAGATTCCCAGCAGAACCTTTTAGTCGTCAACGACAAACTTCAAACGATGATGAAGCTGGTCCAAGCAATGCTGGAGAGAATGATGATGTTATGCAAACTCCGACATCTTCAGAACGTGAACAAGCTTGTAACAATCAGACAGTAGTCAATGATAATTCAGAATCTGATGAAAGGCCAACATTCGATCGTGGTGATTCAGAGTCTGAGGGGGAGCAAATCCAGTCTCCAGATCAGACTATTCCTGTTAGTGAACAAGTCGCAAACCAGAACATTACGAATTTGGATAGCGAGGTAGATGTACCAGGCGAGGTGATCCCAAGAACTCTTTCATATCATCCAGAAGAGTTAATCATTGGAGAGTTGCAATCAGGCGTCCGCACAAGACGACAAATTGACCAGGGCCTTACTTGCTTTTATACAAAAGTTGCTCCTTTACAAACAGAGTTTTCACTTAGTTGTTTCATTTCGCAGATTGAGCCGCGAACGTACAAGGAAGCTCTAACTGAAGATTCCTGGATCAACGTAATGCAGGAGGAACTAAGTCAGTTTGAGAAGTTGGGTGTATGGAAATTGGTGGACTTGTCTGATGGTCATAGGAAGATAAACACCAAGTGGGTGTTTAAGTGCAAAAGGGATGATAGAGGGGTTATTGTTCGTAACAAAGCTCGACTCGTTGTCCAGGGTTTCAGTCAGCAGGAGGGTATAGATTTTACCGAAGTATATGCTCTGGTTGCTCGACTTGAAGCGATCAGAATCTTCCTAGCATTTGCATCTTGGAAAGGATTTAAAGTTTTTCAGCTAGATGTGAAGTCAGCATTTCTCTATGGCAAGGTGAAAGAGGAGGTATATGTCGGACAGCCACCGGGCTTCACCGACCCAATTCACAAAGATAAAGTTTATCTCTTGGATAAGGCGTTATACGGCTTACATCAGGCCCCGAGAGCCTGGTATGAGACCCTGTCTCAACATCTGTTAGCCAACAACTTCATCCGAGGAAAGGTAGACGCCACTCTGTTCACAAAAGAAGTCGACGGCCATCTTTTGATAGTCCAAATTTACGTGGATGACATCATTTTCGGGTCTACAAATGAAGAACTCTGCAAAGATTTTGAAAAGGTTATGAAGCAGAAGTTTGAAATGTCATCAATGGGTGAGATGAAGTTCTTCTTAGGGCTTCAGGTTAATCAACTGCCCGAGGGAACGTTCATACATCAGACAAAATATGTTCATGATGTTCTGGAGAAATTCGGGATGTCGGGAACATCTCCAATGTCCACCCCGTTAGCGACGAACCATGGAATAAACCCTGATCTCACCAGAGAGAAGGTGGATGAAACGTTGTACCGTTCCATGATCGGATCGCTGATGTATTTGACGGCATCAAGACCAGATATCATGTATCTAACCTGCCTCGCAGCACGGTTTCAGTCAAGCCCCAGAGCCTCGCATATGATAATTGTGAAAAGGATACTACGCTACCTTAAAGGAACTCCATCACTGGGGTTGTGGTATCCAAAGGATGGCGATTTTACGCTTGAGGGATATTCAGATTCCGATTTCGGATGCTGCAAAGTGAACTCAAAGTCAACAACTGCGGGATGCTAGTTTTTCGGACCACGATTGGTCACCTGGCAATGTAAGAAGCAGACCTCTGTCGCTTTGTCCACATGTGAAACCGAGTATGTATCTGCTAGCAGCTGCTGCTCTCAGATCCTGTGGATCCAGCAACAGATGCAAGACTACGGTTTGCAATTTCTTAACTCCCTTATCTTTGTTGATAATGAGGCAGCTATAAACA
>JARYGA010024104.1:0-88698 GCA_030545235.1 Helianthus tuberosus
ACAAAATTGCATGCCATTCGAAGTGCAAAAATGATGAAAAGATGAGTTGTTATACTCGCGTCCATTATCACATTGAAAACATTTTATGGTGGTTTGAAATTGGGTGGTTATTAGTTTGTGAAATTCTAGAAATTTAGAATAGACTTGGGATTTGGAAGTGAGTGCATATGTCCATAAAAAAATGTTTTGTCATCTAAAAATAGGACATAATATCGGCATCCGGTTGAGGAAAGAATCGAGGAGGTCCATAAGTCGCGATGCACAATATCAAATGGTAAATTTGTATAAGTATGAGAATCATGAAAAGGAAATTTAATTTGTTTGCCAAACACACATGGTTCACACATAGAAGAATGTCGAACATTATTAGAAAAAATTCAAACTAAGTTTTAAACAATGCAAAATATTATTTCCGGGATATCCAAGACGGCGATGCCAAGTGTCTTGGGTCACGGCTAAAAAGGAAGAAACGGGAGCATGAGACGGTTGAACTTCGGAACTTGAAGGTAGTGTTAATGGGTAGAGATCACCGGTGCAATCACATCGAAGGGGGTCCTTCTGGGTGTGGAGGTCCTTCACATCAAAACCAAATGGATCAAATTCGATTGAAACATTGTTGTCAGTGGTGAAATGACGAACCGAAATTAGATTTTTAATGAGTTTTGGTGCAAAAAGAATGTTATTTAGTTTGAAGTTTGGAAAAGGTGGTGGTAGGGTATGGTTTCCAATCGCATGAACCGGTATATTTTTGCCATCACCGACTGTAATGTTTCATTGATACACATTATTTAAACAGGAAGTGAGATTAGAAAAGTTGTGAGTCATTATACCTGTGGCGCCCGAGTCCATATACCAATTCTGGTCCGGTGGATTTAGAGTGAAAGCATTGAAGGCTTGGTCAAGAGTCATTGGCATGTAGGGAGTATCCGAATCCGCGAAGGCCTGTTGAGGACGAGGGCCGAGAATACCCTGTTGTGGAGTGGATGTCGGGGGTCGAGATTATGGGAGAGTGGGATACGGACACAATGGGGAGGCCCAAAAGTATTCGGTTGTTTATGACCAAGAGGGATTTCGGTTTTGGGTAGGGATCGGCTGGGTAAACCATGGGTAATGAGTCCATGGTGGTGATGGTTGGTGTCTGCCACGGCCTCGGCCTCGAGTGCTTCGGGTGTAAGAGGGATTGGTGTGAGGTTGCTGCTGTGAAGGGTTGGTCTCGGCTGGAGTGGGTTGCATAGGAGTAGTATTAGATGAGGTGTGTAGGGCTGTCTCGTTAGTGACTCGGTTGACCTTGGTTGTTTCTTCAAGTATCAATTGAGACCGAGCCTCATAAAAAGACGGGAATGGTTTAGTGTTTTGTATGATTGACCCGATATTACCATAAGCTTCAGAGAGTTCAGTGATGATTTGAATCACCAAGTCACGTTCGGTAACCGGTGACCCGACATTAGCCATTTGGTCGGAAATTATCTTCACCTTATGGAAATATGCGGACATGTTGGGGAAGGAAGAAAGTTTGAGGTTGGCAAATTTTTGTTTTAACAAAACGGCTCGTGTGGCTTGTTATCATGTAAAATGCGTTGCAAAGCGGTCCACGCATAGCAAGCGTTGGAGTCGGGTCGTATGATGGTGCTTAGTAAATCGTTAGAGATGGTGCTATAGATCCATTAAAGGACTATGGCATCAATACGATCCCAAACATCATCATCATCGGTAGTGTTGGTGGTAGTAGCTTCGGTAGAGGCTGCAGCGGGAGGGTTAACAATATGAGGGGAGAGGTGATCGAGTACTTGAAACGCACGACAATGGATTTTGAAGAGTTCAACCCAAGACGAGTATTGACTAGTTTCCATCTCTAGGGAGATAGGGATGAATGTTTCGATGTTGGAGACGGTAATAGCGGGATGTGTTTTTGGGTCCATGGTTCGGTAAAAGGAGGGAAATCAGAACAGTGGGTGGTGACAGAATGTAGGGGAAGAAGAATGAAAGGAGAGTGGGAGGTGCGATGGTAAGGCCGGCGGATCACCGAGAAGAAAGGAAGGTAGAATCGAGAGGAGAAAAAAAATTAGAGATTTTGGTTTGATACCATGTTAGAGTTTGTAATTGTCTCCTTTGATTCATTCAATCATTTACAAGGTATAAATAATCATTTACAAGTCAATGGTCTTCCTAGAATAGCTCCTGTAATTAAGCTCTAGTTAATGGTTTACAATATTGTGATACAAATCAAGGCTATGGTGTAGCTCTATTCTAATAATAATTATGTATAAGAATGAAAAATAGGGTTTACCACTTATTTTGTGTTCTTTCAACTAGAGGATGGTGAATGAGGAAGCTTGCATGGGAATCTTTGCAATTAGGGATACTAAGAAGGTACCCAACTCCAAAAGATACTTGATATCATTTACAATGCTAATTTGACACTTCTCCTTTACCTTTATTTAAATTTTTCGGATTTGATTGTTCAGTGTGCAGATGGCGATTTGATCGATGTGCGAGCGAAGGAGATGCATCTACTCTATTTCATAACGCTAGAGAGTTCGGCGATCGTAGATAATGTTTATGGTGGGAATATCATCTGAGGTATAGTTATAATAAATACACACATGAACCAGAGCCATCTCCGAGAACTCACAAAAAAATTTGGGCCTCAGACGACAAAAAGAATTAGGCCTAAAATTGTGGTTAAGGGAAAATGAATTAAAAAAATAAAACCTTAGTGGTGGAGCCAAGACTTGAACTACATTATCTTAAGATGGTTTTTTCCACTCCACCAATATTTTTTTTGCATAACAAATGGATACACATATTAAATATGTAACTTAATAAGGGTTAAATTATTCTACAAAGGCTCCTAACTGTAAGAAGTGTAAGAAGGCTTTATAGAGTGACAAGTGTCCAAGAACCTAAACCCTAAACCCTAAACTCACTACACCACCACCCAAAACCTAAACACCCACCCCTACCCCACCATCAACCAAAAACCTAAACCCCCACCCCCCGCAAAAAAAAAAAAAAAAAAAAAAAAAATATATATATATATATAGAAAAAGTGTAACGTACAATAGGGCTTATCGTACGATACGTACGTGATCATCCCAGCCGTACGATCTGGTGCTAATTCAATCTTCGCATGTTATAAAAAGGCAAATGAAATCGCATGGCTTGAAAATGCAATGAAATCGCATGTTTTGAAATCCCATGCAAATGAAATCGCATGTGAAAAAATGGCTAGCATGGGGTAATGTGAAAAATGGCATGGGGTGTGTAGATGGACAAAATCGCATGTGGAAGATTGAATATCGCATGTGAAAAAATGGCTAGCATGGGGTATGTAGATGGACAAAATCATGTGGAAGATTGAATATCGCATGTAAAAAAATGGCTAGCATGAGGTAATGTGAAAAATGGCATGGGGTGTGTAGATGGACAAAATCGCATTTGGAAGATTGAATTCGCACCAGACCGTACGGCTGGGATGATCGCGTACGTATCGTACGATAAGCCATATTGTACGTTAACTGACCTCTATATATATATATATATGTGTGTGTGTGAGGTTTATTGGGGAACACTAAAAAAGTGGGGAACAACGGGGAACCGACTCAAACGAACTCCGATTGGACTCGTTCCAGTGGCGTTGGAACCGGCTCGTCGAACCCTAACTAGGATCTCTTAACCCCAAACCCTAAATCATAACCCCTAAACCCTAAATATATTAGGGTTTGGCTTTTAGGGTTTAGCTTTAGGGTTTAGCCTTAGGGTTTAGCTTTAGGGTTTAGCTTCAGGGTTTAGGGTTTAGCTTTAGGGTTTAGGGTTTAGCTATAGGGTTTAGCTTTAGGGTTTAGCTTTAGGTTTAGCCTTTAGGGTTTAGCTTTTAGGGTTTATAGTTTAGATTTTACGGTTTAACTTAGGTTTTAGCCTTATTTTTTAGCTTTTGGGTTTAGAGTTTAGGAGTTAGGATTTAGTGTTTATGGTTAAGAGATCTTAGTTAGGGTTCGACGAGCCGGTTCCAACGCCACTGGAATGAGTCCAATCGGAGTTCGTTTGAGTCGGTTCCCCGCTGTTCCCCACTTTTTTAGTGTTCCCCAATGAACCTTCCCCATATATATACCTCACCAAAAAACCCCCCAAAAAACCTAACCCCCTCACCCCACCCCCCAAAACCTAACCCTCCACCACCACCCAAAAACCTAAACCCCCCCCCCCCCCCCCAGGCAAAAAAAAGAAAAATAGGGTGGGTGGGGGGTTTAGGTTTTTGGGTGGTGATGGGTGTGGATGTTTAGTTTTTTTTTTTTAAGTGAGTTTATTTTTAGGAGCCTTTATACAATTCTTATTTTTAGTATTCTTTGTATTTGATTCTAACCAAACTTAATAAATATATATAAAAGCTTATAAAACCTTTTGGGTCCTTTGAAAACTTGGGCCTCGTGTAGCGGCACGGGTTAGCCGGCCCAAGAGGCGGCCCTGACAAAAACTAAAGCGGGTGTTTGGATCTGTGTTATGGAAGTGATTATCTATATTTCAGCAAGCATATTCTGACAATTAGCTATAAGCAAATGAGTTGTGGGTAGTGTACATAATTAGTACTAGTGGGGAACCCGCGCGTTGCGGCGGAGTCGACAACACGAGGCGTGAACATAATTCAAACCTTAAAACGATATAAAAATCATATATAAGTTACATATATATAACGGCCTGCGCTTCGCGGCGAGGTAAGTTTTTAGTTAAATAGTAGCATGCTACGTTGTATATAGATTTTTGGGTCCTTAGTTTATAAGCTTTCTTCTAAAATTGTTGGTTTATAAAAAAGCCCGAGGCTTAAAGAGCACTTCTATTTAAAGACGAAATAATAAATTTATATTTTATATACATTACTATAAAAGTACTTGGAACAAATTACTGAAATCTCTTGTATGAAAGTTGCATTCAAGCATCCAAGTACAACCGCAGGATCATCAGATGTAACCAGTTGTCCGGTATTTTGTAGCTCCTATGCGACTTTTTCATTAAATAAACAACATATAAAAAAACACGGAATGTCAAAGACTATTTTAAGCAAAAATAGTCCGATATTACTTGATACAACAAGCATGAATAGCATACTCCCATTTAAAAAACCAAATTTTATCTATGCATTTGTTTTATCCTTTTTTGGTTAGACTATAGACCAAAAAGAAAAGAAGATTGGTGTTAAGAGATGTAAAAACAATGCACGGTATATAAGTTGACCAAGAAAAAGTTAGCTTTGACATTCAAAAGTCAACTATATGAAAAGAAGTTACCAATTTAACGACACAACCACACAAGTCAAATTGGATGGAGATCAGGACACCCATTGCTAAACTCATCTATCCAGCATCACTAACTCCCTCACACGAACCAAAATTTATCGACTCAAATTGTTGTCGACAGTTGTATCCAATATTTACCCAAAAAAAAGACAGTTGTATCCAATAGCCTAGAAGCACAACTCAAAGACAGTTTATAAGTACAACCCCAAATATCAAATACATCCCACTTGTACATTTGTAATTCTACCATTCCTTCAGATTTATACTGTAACTACTACAAAACTTGATACCATGGTCACTAAAAGCCAAGCAGCTACTGATGTTGAGCTTAGTAAGTTTTGGACAACCTCTAGTGAGAATGTCCGCGCGTTGCGACGGGTAACTAAGTTGAGCTTATGTTTTAAGAATAAACAATAAACCTTGAGACTTAAGGTAAACCAAAAAAATCAACAGAAGCAGGTAAATATATTTTAAACACACATACATACCTTTTCTCCTGCAGATATATCAGATCTTCCTTCAGCCATGTCTTTAAGTGATTTCGTTTATGCTATTATAATAGTTCTTGTTTAGAGTATAAGTTCTGAATATATATTGTGGGTAAACTGAAGAGAAAAGTGCACCAAGTAAGAACTTATAACTAAAAAACAATAAAACCGAGTACATTCAAAGATATTTGTTTATTCATACACCTAAAGCTTAATTTAAAAAAAAATGTTGATATTTGCATACCATCCATCCCAATTTTCTGTCCAAAGTACTGGTTTTTTTGTTGGAGTTAGGTTTAAAACCATCACAATAGTATCCAATGCAGGCATCTATCTGCAGGAAATAGTGGGGAGAATAGAGTTTGGTTACTCTCCAAACAAAATCAGGTTGTCAAGTTAGGTTCTATCTGAATGGAGTTTGGTTACTGGTTAAAAGGGGTATTTTTGTCAGTTGAAGCGGGTCAGGTTGGTTTGACCCAATACATGTAATGTCCAAACCAATCTCCGTCCCTTTTGTTTATAATCATCGATAATTCAGATCCAAGATCCCGGAAACCCGTCGTTCCATTGGTTCCGTCACCGAATCTCTGCGAAACTACCAGATCAGCATCCGAAGAATCTCTACCCTCATCCTAAAATTCTCACCGTTTTCAAAATCATGAGAGCCGACTTTTCTCGATTCATCGAATCCGTTTCTATCAGGAACCACAAAAGAGTCGTTGGCGTTGGCTCTCGCTTTCGGATGATTTTTCACATAACTTTCCGAACCGACATCCATCGCATCATTTCGGTTTGCGAAATGCTCATCTTGATCATCATCTTTCAAGAGCAGATTTTGGAACGCATCCCAATTCTCATTTCGTTTTCCCGAATCAGTATCTAAATCTGCATCTTTTTTCTTCTTCTCGCGTGATTTCGACGACTTACTATGGTGTTTCACCAATGTTTCAAGAACACCGTCAACTTCATCTTCGGCCGAATCATCACTACCTCCATCAAAATTCTTCCTATTGGAAGTAATATAATTAATGTTTCGGATAACAACCGTTTTCGAAGACTTATTTTTGTTCTTTTTACTTGACTTTTCAAGCTTCGACACAGTACTTGAATCACTAACCGAATCAGACTCACCGTCTTCATCGCTATCGTCATCTTCTTCGTCGGAGGATTCAGGTAATAGAGATTTCGACTTCTTTTTTGAAGATGATCTATGATGTCGGCCATGGCTAGAGTCGTCAGCGTTTACGGGCCAGTTCATATGAGCTGGATAATTGACGTGTGCGTGTATATACATGATTTTACAATGAATTTTACACACGGTTCGGTTTTAAATTTATAAAAATGATTTATACTTCAACATTAAAACACACACGAAAGGGCAAGTGTACCCCGTCATATATGTAGTAAAGTATCGGTAAGAACCAAGTATCGATCCAAGGAAGTGGACGGAGGAATAATACTAAACCTTTGTCATTAAATTACCGGTAGAAAGATAAGTTGTGATTTTCTTAAAAACTAAAATAAGCATAAACAAATATTAATAAGAACATAGTAGACTCCAAATAAGAAAATAGATATATAGCCTTGCTTCATACACAACCCAAGCATGTGAACTAAGTCGGTTTTGCCACTTAAAATATTTGATTAATTCTTCATTTTCAAGACAATTAGTATCCCTTTCGGGAATCCTAACATGACAATCATTCGGAAAGCTAAAACGATAAACACACTTTAACCACCTAAAATTGTTCTTTAACGTGCAATTGATAAATGTCTATGAAAATCCCCTAAAAATAAGTTAGTCATCTGTTAGGAGTTTTCTAACCTCACTTAATCAAAGAAAGTGACACCGATAAACACAATGCAACCACCGAGACAAGCATAAACTAGATTAAATCACAACCGAGTTCATTTTACAAATCTTGCACAAAAATTCACCAAGATAGCAATTTTGGCCTAAACTACTAACTAAGCTTACAATGCATGGCAAGAATTCATAACAACACCATTTAACCCGTTAAAGTCCTTACATGAAGGAAAGCTTTCTTGATTAACAATAATTACTTTTTATTAAACCACTAACCATTTCTAGTATCATGGTGCACACATTTTCAATCAAGCTAAACTAGTTAACCAAGTTTAAAGTCTACTAATACATGATTAATCAAGCATCTTCTTTCAAATATCTCAACTAACCATATACTAATCATCCAAGATAATTAACTATAATCAAGAAACCAACATCAATAAACAAGGTTGCAAACTAATCATCAAAGATTAACATAGAAAATGCTTTAAAATGTCATTACAAACATAATTAACAAACTAGAGGTTGTAATTAAGCAAGGGATACTAGTGTTTTTGCCCAAAGGCTTACAATAATACATAAAACATTAATCTAAATGCTTGAAACATTAACAAAATTATGGAAAGATTAGAGAATCAAACCATAAACAAGCACTAGATTAAGAATCCGGAAGATAACGGAGCTAAACGACACAATGTGGCTTGAATCCGGGTGAAAGCTAGTGCCTCCGGAGCCTGAAAATCGCCTAAGGAGCTCCCAAAATATCCAGAATTACGAACAGAATGTTTCTGCCAGTTTTTTTATAACATTTTGCGATCGCACGGTCATGCCAATAAAGTGCACGACCGTTCACTTTTAAATCACTGTTCACCATACCGTGTGACATCATCTTATCTTGACCGGTCTTCGATCTCGCACGGTCGTGCCAATTGTTGCACGTGCGTGCATCTCCGGGTTTTGCTAGCACGACCAACTACACTGGTGGTGCAGTTCCGGGCTGGGCTTGGTCGTCGGGGTTGCACGGGAGTGCCTCCAGTCGCACGATCGTTCCACTCCGAGAGAGGCTTGCACTCCTGATCGCACTAGGGTGCACTGTCGGGCTGGACTCTTCTGTCGGAACCGCACGGTCGTGCCAATCACTGCACGGCCATGCCAAATGCCCAGATCAGAATGTTCACAGAATGTTCGCAGCTTTGTCGTTTTGCTCGGAAAGTCCTCGTTTTCATCATCTTCTTGTTTGGCATGCTGTTTTAGGCCTGTAAACAAAAGTATGCCTGATTAATTATCCGATTAACGGTTTTACGGCCGAAAACGCATAAAATGGGGGTAAAATAGGGGAATAAAGTATGTATAATTTGGTGAATATCAAACCTCCCCACACTTGAACCTTGCTTGTCCTCAAGCAAGCTAAAACTAAAATGCAATAAAAGCTAGAATCTAACAAGAACGAGAATTTACAAACTATCTACTAAAACAACTACAAACATACGGTTAGCCGGTTTTTCGAAAGACAACATCAAGTGAATCAAACCAAACAAGCGCATGCAAATATGTATATAGATAACCAAAAAGCCGTGACTTCACTTTTGATTGACTTAACACGCTAATCTTCACACACCTCACATTGTTCACACACACTCGGTTTTATTTGTGAAACATACATAAAATGTGTATGTGCAAACACTCAATGCCTCATCAACGAAACGTGTAATATCATAAGCTTGTCACAAGATCTCATCTCCACCAACTAACATGCGAAAAAGTGCAAATCAAGAGGTCTTTACGGGTTATAACGATAGGCTTGGGTGAAGGGTATGGAAAGGGATTTTTAAAGTAACGAAATGGTTAAAACTCGGTAATGGCGTTTAACTAGTGTAAAACACTAAAACTATACATACTAACGCCTTAAAAAGGCGACTTTTGCGATATCGAGCTCATCAACGAGATTTTTTTTTTCATTTTAGCATTCAAAATTGCTCGAATTATGTCGACTTCACCCTATTTTAGGGTGTTTTATTTTCTGTTTTTTTATATAAATATAATCTAATGGAATTTGTACAATGAACAATTAACTACAAGAAGCGCTAGTTAAACGATGATTTTAACCGAGTTTTAACACAAAAGGTTTAAAAATAAAAAGGCTAAATTTGGCTAAGTGGGTGATTTTGTTGGGTAAACAAAGGGGAACACGGGAAAGGTTCAACATGGTTAATCCTAAGGGGTAATGTAGGGTTTACGGGAAACACAACACAAAGAACAAGGCTAACAACAAATGGGTTTTCTAGGTGCCTCTATCACTTCTACACAATTTCGCAAGTTCATGGTCTTAACAAGCATGCTAGTGACAAGTTCTAAATTACACATTACATCCGGCTCACTCCTACTCCGAAATGAACAAATATATAACAATTTCAAGGCTCAAATATGCTCACATAACGGAAGGAATGGGTAATAGTGTGAAAATTATCATGCAAGTCTTTCTTTGTTTGTCACGCTTTCTAGTTATATTTTTCAAAATTTATTTGGCTTGTCGAGTTTTTATCATGTCCGAAGCTTTCTAAAACACAACCAACCGGTGTATTTACTAAAAATATAAACAAATTACTGATATTTTTGACTGATTTTTCTGATTTTTTTTATTTTTGATTTTTTTTAGGACAAACAAAGTCAACATGTTAAACCCCCTCCCCACACTTGAACTTCGCATTGTCCCTAATGCGAAACCCGAAATATAGAGAAAAAGGAGAATAACACTCCCCTGAAGATGATTTAGATGAAACGAGACTTCAAAGCTGATCCTGTGATGTGCTCCGGTCCAAGACTTTGTATGTCCCCTTGATGTATGGATCTTTCACATAATTGTCAATCCAATCAAGACTGCGGAATCCTCTTGATCAGAATATCACAGAAACAAGTAGAAGAACAGAATTCCAATTCAAACCGGGTTTCTATTGATTATCAAACTGAAGTATTACAATCAATCAAACCCTAATCACTCAAATTCGTCCAAGCTACTAAAGCTCTCACGAAATTCCTCACAAACACTGTTCTGGCTGATTAACCTAAACCCTAAAGCCTAACCTTGTTTATATAACACAAGGTTTGCAACTTGGGCTAGGATAAACCTCATAGACTGCGAATTGGAGTAAGCCCAATTCGCCCCCATACACCCAATATGTGTGGGTTTGGTTAGCCCAAACATTACAACTCACTAATACAAAGCTAAACCCGCTAACTGTTTATCGTTTTACTAATTACAAGATATCCAAAGACCAAATCTAAGTTGTTGTCACAAACATGCACCAACAAACTCCCCCTTGACAATAGCTTCATAAAATAACTTTGTCTTCAGTCATCTTGCAATCTTCATGTAGTCTTGCAATGTCTTTGGTCTTTGGATAGCTCCAGCTTCAATAGATTCTGTCAGCAACAGACTCCCCCTAAGCTGATGCATCCAATCACCAAATCTTCAAAACGTTAGCACTTGAGTAAACTCTAGTTCAGCATATGTATAGCAATCTTCAAACTCTTCAACTTGTTTGCAATGTAGAAAGGAGGTTCTACCATGCATCCAATCAAACTCTCACCTCTTCACAGCAACTCATCACTTTAACTTCTCAGCAACATACAACTTCAATCTATATACTATAAAACCAACATCTCGAGAAACCATAAGAATTTTTCAACAAAGTTAAATAAATTATTATTATTCAAGAGATAGTTAAACTATATCACAGATTAAGCAATTTCAATTTCATCACCAACACGCAAAACTTTTTAATCACACACCCTATAACCCGCATGATTTAAAATTTTGAACTCACTTTCCAACACCGTCTCCCCCTATCAGTACCAATTCCTCCAAGAATAACAGTTTTCCGTACGTTAAGAATTTTAAATAGAAAAAGACACTATTTCTGGATTTTTTATATTTTCTAAAAGCAAGTAAATAACAAAAGCAATAAACACTCTATTTTTGTGAGAATCACCGGTAAGAAGATCATATCAGCACAATCAAACTGTTTTCACACTATTAGATAATTCTTTATTTATTTTCATGAAAAGCAGTCCAAGACGATTACCAGTATGTTTGTCCACTTAAACAAAATGCATGAACATTTCAAGTACCATTACCGTATGATACGTTAAGGTAATATTATTCTGATATACTAGTGTGTCCCACTTCAGGATATACCCCCGCGATCAAGGTATGCACAAAGATTCATCGTAGTAGGTGAGTATACTGAATTCATCCGTTTTGTTTTTCAACGATAGATAATTGGTGATCAGGTCAGTACTTCCGTACAGCAAAGAGACCAAAATATCTAAAAAGGGCTAAGACAAATACCAATTTTTGGTACGATTTATGCATTTTGCACTTTTTGAATGACTCTCTAGGAGAGCTTCTTCATTTATGGGTTTTGGCATTTTTAGCTCTTTTAAGATATCCTGGTTGTGCCTAGGTCAGCATGTATCTGGATGCAGCAGAAGGACAACCCTGATATCCCCAGATGAAATAACAATATAAAGACCCAAAACCTCATATTTTGGCAATCTATCAACGCAAGATTTAAGGTCATTAAACCATACACCACTGATGTGTTCCCCACTCATACTCAGTTGTATTTAGGTTTATATCACATTGGCAAGTTGATTATTTCATGCTTTTTGCCTACTGATACATCGTATGATGAAGCTGCTATCACACTTAAGCATTTTAATTTCAGTTTCAGTGTGACAGTCTAACTTGCTGATGTACTATCATTTCTTCCTTTTCACACAGTGATAACTCATTTTTCCTTTTCTATTTTTTTATGTTTTTCAATTTTTTAATGTTTTTGTATTTTTAAAATTTAAGAAAGCAGTAAACTATTTACAAAATTCTTATGAAAAATCAGTTATTCAGGATTCCTCATCCCGTTGAGTTCGACTAAATGTTCAAAGCGAGCCCTGTCAAAAGCATTAGTATAAAGATCTGCCAGGTTATCTAGTGTGTCGACTCTATGAAGTTCAATTAGTTTCTTTTCAGCACTTTGAACTTCATTTTAAATCATTTAATATTCACATGTCCATTATCATAATTTTCAAACTCTGTCAACAATCTCACATCCCCCGTCATGTGCCTGGAGCAGCCACTATCAACATACCATAAGTTGATAATCCTCCTTAGCAGCTCCTGCACACACCAACCAAGAAATTAGTTAGATTGGGGGACCCAATCTTTAATGGTCTTGGGTCGTCCAAATTCACCAACTACTTGAACATCCATCCAATATCCATTACTCCTAACTGGAAGAGTCTTGGATCTCAGACATGTTGATGGAATTTGATTTTGATTTCCACTAGGTCTTTGGTCCTGAGGGTTCCTAAATATATTTGGACTATTTGACCTTTGAAAATTTTGATTTTGGTACCTTGAATTTTGATTCCAAGAAGCATTATTGTTGTAATTTCAAGGCCATTGTTATAAAAAGTTCGACCACCATCATTTTGGTATCGATTTTGATATTGACCTTGACTTCTGAAATTATTAGAATTATAATTGTTCTTTCTTGGTGAACTGCTTCTAGGTCTCTCACATCTGCCTGATGGAGATTTAGACTGAAATCTTGGTTGATTTCTTTGAAAACGAGGAACTTGTGGAGTTCCTTTTTCAGCCTTATCTACACCAACAGCAACACCCTCTGGTTGCTTGGGAGCAGATTTCTTTGGAGAATTTGCAACATTCTCCTCCTTATCACCATTCTTCTCTGGTGACTTCTCTCTCTTTCTCTCACTAACTTATGCTTCACTCTTTTTGTTAGGATAGCAGCTAGCTACATGTCCCTTGGTGTGACATTTGAAGCACGATCTCTTTTTCGGAGACTTCTTCTCTGAAGCCTTTGAACTAGATTCAGGTTTTGATGATGAAGCCTTAGAAGGATTTGGTTCAGTTTGCTTAGTTTCAGAATTCTCTTTGTTCTTGTTTTTAGCAAACTCTACATTAGATTCGTTTTTAATAACAGCTGTTTCGTTTTTCATGTCACTTCCTTGAACAAAATTAATCTTTTTTACAAAAGTTGGATTCTTATTCTTAGGATGTGAAGTTTTCTTTTTCAAAACAGGTTTGCTGTTATTATCCTTCTTAGCATCATCACTCTCAGACACATTTCCTTGACTTGATGTGGAACTACTTGGTGATGTTGACACAAAGTCCATGAGCTCATCTTCATCAGGCAAGAAAGAATAGTCATGACTAACAGGAGGTGGAACTTCATTGAAACCATGGAATCCCACACTGGTTTTGTCATTACTTTTCTTCAAGCCACCCATCATATGTTTCATAACAAAAGTAGAGTCCCTGAATTGACCTAATTTCTTTTCAAGTTCAACAATTTTGAGTTGTGCATCTAACAACTCTTTGCATTTTTCAGAAATCTCTTTTGTTTTCTCAGCCATCATTTCATGAGCTAAGTCTATGACTTGAAGTTTTTCGTTTAATTTGCAGGTTAAAGCTTCGATTTTACTTTCATAACCTTTTATTTTCTTCAAGTGTAAAGATTCGTTTCTTTTAGCAAAAAAATTAGATTCTTTAATGTTAGACATCTCGCCCACCAGACTTTGGTTTTGTGTTGACAACCTGTCTACCTCACCCTGTAATTCACGACATTTTAAACACACAGAATTAGACTTTACCTCTCCTGTTTGTTTATCAAGGTTGGCCATGAGAGCCGCAAGCTGAGCTTTCACTCTTTTGTATTCAGCTTCCTTTTCTTCAGCTTCCTTTTGATGGTCAGACTTTTGCTTTTCCTCTTCAGCATCAGTTGTCTGATCAGCCTTATCTACCTCAGCTTCACTTTTCTTTTCAACTTTAGCATCATCTACTGCAGCTTCACTTTCATCAACTGGTACAATTTCTGCCATGAATGCCTGAGTGACATTGTCATCATTTTCCAATTGAACACTCCAGTCATATGAACCTTCTCTAGTTGTAGAGATCAGCGCTCTCGAGTTAGAGTTGTTTGATGCATTCCTATTGTTTGAACTCTGACTTGAAGTCTCCTGCTTTTGTTTTTGACATTCCCTAGCGAAATGCCCATAACTTTGATAGTTGAAGCATCTCACTTTGGTCTTATCGAAACCAACAGTCTTTCCTATAAACTTCCTTCCTGTTCGGTTCATAAATCTCTTCACTCGTCTAGTAATCATGGCCATTTGCCATTGCAAATCCATATCTTCAAGATCATCAGGGTCAATCTGATCGTAATCTTCATCTAAAGTGGCAGGATCAGATATCTTCCCCTGAATGTAGTTTTCATATGAAGCAACAAATGAAGCAAGTAGACCAAGATGCTCTTCTGCAGACTTAACACTCATAGGCATCGACTTAACACCACTACTCTACTTAGAAGCTGATGTTCTCTTGGCTCCTGTTGATCCTCCTAAAGCAGCTACAAAACACACATCACCATCCTCATTCACTGTGACCTGCTCATTCTCACACGATAGAAACGCAGTAGCAGAGTTGCTAGAAGTGTTGTGAGATGAAGAAGATGTAAGCCCATTGTAAATTGCTGGATCTTGAACCTGATCATATCCAGTGTTTTTCTTCTTCATACTGAGCTCATAAGCTCTCAGCTTGCCAACTACTTCTTTCAGCTCCTTTGTCTCATAATCTGCTTCTCCCTTGATCATGAGAGTGTAGATATCCCATTTAGTAGGTAAGGCATCGAGCAGCTTGTCATTCTTTTCTATGTCAGTGTAGCACTCTATCTCATAATTTTCCATTTCCGACATCAAATGGTAGTAACGAGTGATGATGTCCTCAAGTGACTCATGTTTCATGTACTTGAAAACAGCAAACTGCTTCTTGTTGGATCGTTATGTGACCCTAACGAGTCAATCTGAAGAGTTCAGAATCAATATCAAAGGCAGAATCAGTGATATCGATGTGAACACAGCTTGATACTTCCTAATTATCTTCTTTTATTGATTTCCAAAGCTTTTACAAATCAAATGACAATCCGGCAGCACCTCGACTCTGAATTAAACAATTTAATTTCGTTTTAAAAGACACAGCAACACACCTATATATAGTGTTGGTGATTTTGCTTGAAAGTGGCACAGGCCATTTCAAGCGGAATTACAATGGTTAATTTCGTTTGAAAGTGACAAGGCCATTTCAAGCGAAATTACCCAAACACATATAAAACCTAAATTTAACCTGATGTGTGCTAGTTTATCCTATCTAGACATAAGACTCGATAAAGACGAAGTTAACAGACATTTGTGCACCAACAGACTCCCCCTTGGATGTTGACGAAGTCTTCGGCGTCGAGTCTTCAGTCTTGATCTCGTTCCAATTTGTCTAACAATAAAAGCATCCTTCAATTCTTCTCTTCTTCTATCAACAGCTAGCATGAATAACAAAATCTGAATCTTTAACAACTTTCAAACTCCCCCTTGAATGTAGATCCAGGAACTGTATCTGACTTTTAAGTCTTCAGACTCCCCCTATCAGTTAGCTAGGAGTTTGCTTAGTTGCTTTCAATAACAAACCTGTTACCTGCACAATCTCTTCCTTAACATAAGATTTATGATTATGACAATTTCAATCCAAACTTACCATTTGACTTCATTTGTTAGATTTGTTAGAATCTAGAAATCCACTTAAGTATCCAGGTCCAAGTTAATGACCCTGTGTACTTAATTTGTCTACCAAGTCCAATTTAATGACCTTGGTTGACCTGAGACAAATCACACTGATATTTTGTACAAATTTTTCAAAACACTTTTCTGAAAATCACAAGTTTCAAATTAATGAACTTGTTTTGACTTTTCATTTTCATAGGTTTATCATGATAAGCTCACAACTCATCTTCCAGCTCAAACACTTCTTGCATCTGCTTCAAATTTTGAATCTGAAGATCAGCTTTCCACTTTGGTTTGTCGGAAAATAAAGCAGAAATGTAAAATCTTTTTGGATTTTTAATAAAGTTTCTAAACTAGAAATGAAATACAGAAAAGAAATGCAGTAAATGAAAACTATTTACAAACATATTTTTGATGAGCGTGTTAGGGAATCATATCAGCTATTCGACAAGTCACAAGTACCATTAAGCTTAGATTTCATACTCAGATTTAAACAATTCGCTTAGATTGTCGATATACTGATCCACTTAAATTCTCACACAATTTTCAATCTGTCCAGGATACGAATTAGGTGTATTAAGAACTTAAACTCATTCATATGTCCCACCTCTTAAATATACTCCCGTATCCAGATCCCAATATTCAGTCTTACAGGTGAGTATACCTAGATGATATCTGTAAGGGGTTAAATGCGAGGTCCGTGAGAGCTCAGGTCAGAACTTCCGTTCAGCAGAGAGATGACGGCTTCGACTTTAAGTGGGTCCCCTTTAGAGGGTCTTTTTTACAACAGCACATGATTAGCATTTTTCAATGTTTCATCATTTTTTATGCTGAGGGCGATGCTATATTTCAAGAAAACGTAAAGTATTATACGGGGACTAGGCCATTGCTTTCGCAAAATCAGAAGTCCCGGGATAATACCCCAGATATCACTGAGTATAAAGACCTAGTATCTCAGAAAGAGGGATCCTTCAAACAAGATTTCAGGGGTTACCTATATATCCAAGTAGTGTTCCCCACGAAATAAGTAAGTAAAGATTTAGGTTTATATCCTGAACAAACCTACTAAATGTGTAAAAACCTATCGGCACATCATCAGCGAGACTGTTTAATCACTTTAAAACTTTAAAATTCTTTAGCATACTGTAACTGTCAAGCCAATGTACTATCATTTTCCCTTTTTACACAAGCTCTTCTCCAATTTTCTATTGTTTTTGGATTTTGAAATATCTCATTTTTTGGATTTTTGAATTTTTTACTGTTTTTGTATTTTCTGAAAATATTACCCTATACTCCCCCTAAATACCAAAACAAGTAAAAAATCGACAAACCATTGCAGATTGCTTCTCAACATCATCTACAGTGGTACCTTCATCAACGCCAAGAATCTCCTCCGACACCGATAAAAGCTTCATACCGTTCAATTTTAACAAATATTGAAAACGATTTTTATCAAACGCTTTGGTATGTAAATCAGCTTTTTGTTCGTCAGTGTGGATTTTCTCAATTCGTATCAACTTCTTCTCGAAACAATCTCGGATGAAGTGATGACGAATTTCAATGTGTTTCATTTTAGCGTGATGAACAGGATTTTTAGTAATGTTTATCGCTGCCTCATTATCAACAAAGATAGGGGTGTTAAGAAATTTCAAACCGTAGTCGCGCATCTGTTGCTGGATCCACAAGATCTGAGAGCAGCAACTGCTAGCAGATACATACTCAACTTCACATGTGGACATAGCTACAGAGGTCTGCTTCTTGCATTGCCAGGTAACCAATATTGGTCCGAAAAACTGGCACCCCGCTGTTGTTGATTTAGCATTAACTTTGCAGCATCCGAAATCGGAATCGGAATACCCTTCGAGCGTGAAATCGCCTTCTCTTGGATACCACAACCCTAGTGATGGATTTCCTTTCAGGTAGCGTAATATCCGTTTCACAATAACCATATGCGAAGCTCTTGGGTAAGACTAAAATCTTAATGCGAGGCAGGTTGGATACATAATATCGGGTCTAGAAGCTGTCAAGTACATCAGCGATCTGATCATGGAACGATACAACGTTTCATCTACCTTCTCTCCGGTGAGATCAGGGTTTATCCCATGGTTCGTCGCTAACGGGGTGGAAGCTGGAGTAGAACCTGACATCCCGAATTTCTCTAAGATATCATGAACATACTTCGTCTGGTGTATGAAAATTCCCTTAGGCAGTTGATCAACTTAAAGTCCCAAGAAGAATTTCATCTCACCCATCGATGACATTTCAAATTTTTGCTTCATAACTCTTTCAAAATCTTTGCACAGATTCTCGTTTGTTAACCCAAATATAATGTCATCCACGTATATCTGAACTATCAGAAGATGTCCGTCGACCTCTTTGGTGAAGAGAGTGGCATCCACTTTTCCACGGATGAAGCTATTGGTAAGCAGGTGTTGAGACAAAGTCTCATACCAAGCTCTCGGGGCCTGGTGTAAACCATACAGCGCTTTATCCAGCAAATAAACCTTGTCTTTGTGGATTGGATCGGTGAAGCCCGGTGGCTGTCTGACATATACCTCCTCTTTTACCTTCCCATAGAGAAACGCCGATTTAACATCTAGCTGATAAACTTTAAAACTTTTCCAAGATGCAAATGCTAGGAAGATTCTGATCGCTTCTAGTCTAGCAACTGGAGCATATACTTCAGTAAAATCTATCCCCTCCTGCTGACTGAAACCCTGGACTACGAGTCGAGCTTTGTTACGAATAATAACTCCTCGATTGTCTCTCTTACACTTGAACACCCACTTGGTGTTTATCTTCCTGTAACCATCAGGCAAGTCTACCAATTTCCACACACCCAACTTCTCAAACTGACTCAGCTCCTCTTGCATCGCATTGACCTAAGAATCTTCAGTTAGCGCCTCTTTGTATGTTCGCAGTTCAATCTGCGAAATAAAACAACTTAGTGAAAACTCAGTTTGTAAAGAAGCAACTGTAGAATAGAAATAAGTAAGGCCTTGGTCAATTTGACGTCTAGTGCGAACGCCTGATTGTAATTCTCCAATAATCAGCTCTTCTGGATGGTACGAAAGAGTTCTCGGCATCACCTCGCCTGGAACATCTACCTCTCCTTCCAAATTTGTGACATTCTGATTTGCACCTTGTTCACTGACTGGAATTGTTTGTTTTGAAAACTGGATCTGCTCCCCCTCAGAATCTGAATCACCACGATCGAATATAGGTCTATCATCAGATTCTTGATTATCGTTGACTGCCGTCTGATTGTCAAGAGATTGTTGAATATCATCATGTTCTCCAGCATTACTAGGACCTGCTTCGTCATCATTGGAGGCTTGAAATTGACGTCTAGAATACTCAGCTGGGAATCTGGTTTGTGTACCCATCTTCGATATATATCCACATGCGAGTGTCCTGATATTCAATGAAGGATTGAAAACGATCCTTCCATGTCAAATAATTTTCCACCTTCATCATCTTAGGCGGTTTGTTGGTAGTGCCAACCTCATGCTCCATTTTCAAAAGCTCATTCAAAGTAGACATGTTTGACATTTTAAACGTTGCAGACTGATTAAACCGTACAAAATATATCCGAAAACAGTGATTACCAAATTACACCGTTAGAATCATCTCGAAAAGACGAATCCAATGATATCTAATGTCGAAAACCGAATTCGGGATTTTCCAGAGTCAAGAAAAACAAAGTTGCAAAACAGTCAGATGCAAGGAATTTGAAAAGAAATTAGGTCAATTCAAGTTCAACAAATTTTTTTTTTTGTCCTAAAAATGCAAGGAATTTAACGGTGCAGACGGTTCTGTCAAACGAGCTACGGATCAATTTCTATTTGCAAAACAGTCAAATTTTATCGACGATTGCCTACAGAAGTTCCACCCTTTTTAAATTAATTCCACTGTTAATTTTGCTGGGAGGACAGATTAATTTCGCTGATTAGTAACTTGTCCAATTTCGCTGGTTATTTCGCAGAACAGGTCAATTTCGCAGGTCAAATTCGCTGGTCAAGTTCGCTGGTCAAATTCGCTGTATATTTCGCTATTACGACAACCAGTAAAGTCGCCGAAAACCGTAATAATTTCGCTGTGGAAAATTATACGGTTACCAAAGTCGCCTTTGGATTTTAACTTCGTCGACAAGTTCGCAGGTCTGTTAAATTCGCAGGTCCAGATAATTTCGC
Organism: Helianthus tuberosus; assembly: GCA_030545235.1. Taxonomy (NCBI): domain Eukaryota; kingdom Viridiplantae; phylum Streptophyta; class Magnoliopsida; order Asterales; family Asteraceae; genus Helianthus; species Helianthus tuberosus. The sequence continues at coordinate 20,411 of JARYGA010024104.1, forward strand.
TGGTCTGTAAATTTGGAAACTTAATCTTTTCGAAATTCTGATTATTTTCCTGATTCTCCTAACACTTTCCTGCAGAATCAAAACAGCAAAAATATCAGTAATTTTCGAAAACCAATAAGAAACAGAACGAAGAACGTGAAGAACACGAAGAACAGTCTTCGAATCTTCAAGTCTATCAACCAAAAACTTTTCCAGAATCAACAAAATCTTTCCAGAAATCCTGCAAAACAGCAACCAAACAAAGCAGAAGATCAAAACAGCCAATAAATTTTGAAAATTTTATCAAACCAGCCAACAATTTCGAAACCCTAATTGTCAGATTTAAGAAAAATTCGAAAAAACTCCCTGTTTCTGAAGCCAACAATTCTGAACCGAGCCTTCAAAAGCATATTGCTCTGATACCAATTGTAAGTCCCCTTGATGTATGGATCTTTCACAGAATTGTCAATCCAATCAAGAGTGCGAAATCCTCTTGATCAGAATATCACAGAAACAAGTAGAAGAACAGAATTCCAATTCAAACCGGGTTTCTATTGATTATCAAACTGAAGTATTACAATCAATCAAACCCTAATCACTCAAATTCGTCCAAGCTACTAAAGCTCTCACGAAATTCCTCACAAACACTGTTCTGGCTGATTAACCTAAACCCTAAAGCCTAACCTTGTTTATATAACACAAGGTTTGTAAATTGGGCTAGGATAAACCTCATAGACTGCGAACTGGAGTAAGCCCAATTCGCCCCCATACACCCAATATGTGTGGGTTTGGTTAGCCCAAACATTACAACTCACTAATACAAAGCTAAACCCGCTAACTGTTTATCGTTTTACTAATTACAAGATATCCAAAGACCAAATCTAAGCTGTTGTCACAAACATGCACCAACCGACTTGCTTCAAAAACCTGTAAGGATATCACAAAGTACAGCAAAACAAAACAGAAGGCATAGGAAATCTAAACGCAAACAAACCATAATTTACATAAATAAAAGTACTAAATATCCAAACGTAAAATAAAGCAAACAAACGATAGTGTCTGAAAAATAAAGTACATAACCGGGGGTGTTTGAAATAAAGACCAAAATGAACACCCGATAAATAAACTACTAAAATATTATAACCACCAACTCATAACTCCACCTACACCTCGTCATCGTCACCCACATCTCCTCCCGTGCCGGATGGGCCTGCGCCTCCATAACCGTCTGGGTTCCCGTATGGGAACTGTGGGGGCTCCCCAAAGTAGTTCAGGAAGGCATTATGAAGACCCCCAAAAAGGTATGAAAACCCGGCCTGCACCTCCTGGCGCATGAAGTCTTAGTTCACCCTAATCGCCTCCTGGTTCGCCCATTGCTGCTCCTGATTAACATGCAGCCGCTCTAAACTGGCCCGCTGCTGCTCGTGACTAACATGCAGCTGCTCTAAACTGGCCCGCTGATGCTCCTAACTGACCTGCATCTGCTGAAACTGGCCATAGAACTCCGGGTACGAAGGGATGTCGGGGGGCCAGTGCTGATACTGCAGTGAGTGGTGCTGCTGTGGTGAGTGTGGTGGTGTGTGCGGTGGCTCCTGATGCTGCTCCTCGTCTTCCATTTCCTCATCCTTATCATCCGCCTGTGCCGGAGGCAACGGGTCCCAGACCTCGTTGTTCAATCCCTTCAACCGATCCCCGTGATCTATCTCTGCAATAAGCCCCATGACTTTCAACGAATGAATGTCAACATACATACCCTCGGTCACCAAAGTAAGACCCTGAACCACCTCATCAGTCATTATACCCAAGTTGTAAGCGATCTCTGTCACATACTGACCACCATGTATTTGACTGCTGTTGGTTCTACCCGAACTATTCACAAAGTACTCCGCCATCCTCGTGGCGAGGTTGATGTGTACCCCCTCCGCTAGCGCATAAAGAAATATAAGATCCGGTGTTGGACAGTTTCCCAAACTGTCCATGCGCCCGCATATGGTATGGCTGAAGATGTGATGCATGACTCTATGCAAAGGGTCTCATAACCTTGAAGCCTTTGACATCCGAGGATCATATGGGTCTCCAACTACAATTTGCGCCGAAAACTCGCCCCGCGCTTCTTCGCTGGGGAAGGTGAACTGATCTGTAAAGAACTCGGAATCCATATCCTTATTGGTGTAGATTCCTAGTCTTCGACCCAACCTTCCCACTGTCCAATTATGCCAACGACCGCCTAGTCTGAAATTTATCCTATTCTTGTAGCGGAAGTTTGGAATTTTATGCGCTTTTGGCTTTTCGTAAGAGTAGGTAGCGAAGAATTCAATCGTAAGCTCTCGATAGATTGGGCGGTCGATGGCGACCAAACGCGAAAGCCGAATTGTTAACAAGTTTTCCAGACGGTCGCGCTGATTTAATTCGGTCATTACACCCCAGTCTAATCTTCTCGGGATGCCAAACTGGCCCCGCCTTTGCCACAATGAGTGAAATTTTAGGATGCAAAGACTTTCCCTCTCGTCGTCGTCGTTGAATTGTAGGAAGGGATGGTCCATCTGTAATGAGGGATGACAGTTAGAACAGGAGAAACAGAAAAAATTTCATTCGGAACAGCCCAGCACACAGTTATGAAGCTACCGTCTCGCTGATCTGGGCGATTGGCATGGGCGTGCAACCAGCCGCACGGTCGTGCGTCACCGAAAATCAACAATGGTGGTCGGCTTATGTCGTGACTACACGTCGTGCAACCAACGGCACCACCGTGCATTACCGAGACCACAACAGAAATCATGAACAACCCGCTACTGCACGACCGTTCCACCAATGGAATGACCGTGCGACCACGTTTTCTGTAGTTTTTCAACCCCTGATTTAAAACAGCCAGATTTTTCTGAAAATCAACAAATTTTTGGGCAAACAGGGGTCAGAAAATCAACCGGTTGTTCACGAGACATATGATTCTTGCAAGGGATAGGGTTTCGCTTGTGTTTATGAAGGGAACCCTAAAAAGCCTTGAAGAAATCGAACGAATCTAACCTAGAACGTGGATGAAACAGAAAATCGAAGAGAAAGAACATACCGTGCGAAAGATTCTGAGAAACCGTGCGAAAAATCGTGCGATTTGGGGCAAGATCGGTCTGGAACGGCTGGTGCAGTTAGGTTTTTTCGCGAATGAGAATGGGGGCTGCAGATAAGGGTATTTTTACTGCCAAATGACCAAACTACCCTTAGCCATTCGCACGGTTGTTCGAGCACTCGCACGGTCGTGCGTCATCGGACATGTGTCACCCTGGCACGCTAAACTCGGAACTGCACCGGGGGTGCAAATCGAGGTGCCGGTCAGCCCGCAACCGCACGGGCGTGCGGCCTATGGCACGGTCGTGCCAGATCTGCAGATCAGTTTTTTCTGTAAAATTCATTTTCAACACCTGTTTTGACCGTTTTTCACCATTTTTACCATCCGCAAACTGTTCTAACATTATTCCCACATAGACCCTACGCTCGGCACGTTTAAAAACTGTACAAACTAACGAAATCTACAAATCACACCTAAATTACGTAAAAACGACAAAAACATAAAAATGGACATTTTTACCCCTAAATCGCCAAAGACGCTCTTGCTACATTTTTAGTCTTCGAGTCAGCAGCGTAGACTCTCCTCCCCACACTTATGATATGTGCGGGGCGTGGAGCTCGATTACCTCCACCGCCGACTCGATCGGCCCGGCAACGTAAAGCTTCAAACGATGACCATTTACCTTGAAAATAACGCCGTCCGCGTTCTCTATTGCAACAGTCCCATATGGAAATACCTCTTTTACCGTGTATGGTCCTGTCCAACGTGAATGTAATTTTCCTGGAAATAAACGCAACCTCGAGTTGTAGAGAAGAACAAGATCGCCCGCTTGGAATTGTTTATGGTCCTTCAAGCATTTATCATGCAATCTCTTGGTGCGCTCTTTGTACAAGACGGAGCTTTCATAAGCGTGTTGTCGTAGCTCTTCCAATTCATGAATCTGAAGAAACCGGGCTTCACCTCCGGTTTTTAGGTCCAGATTTGCAGTTTTTAGAGCCCACATCGCCTTATGCTCCAACTCCACCGGTAAATGACACGCTTTTCCGTATACAAGCCTAAAGGGAGTAGTCCCAATAGGGATCTTGTAAGCCGCACGGAAAGCCCACAACGCCTCATCTAGTTTGTCCGACCACTCCTTGCGGTTTGTACCTACTGACCGCTCAAGGATTCATTTTAGTCCCCAGTTTATTACCTCCACCTGCCCGCTCGTCTGTGGATGATAGGGCGTGGATAAACGGTGATGCACACCATAGCGGGACAAAGCTTTCTCAAGCTGTGTATTGCAGAAGTGAGTCCCTCTGTCACTGATAAGCGCCTTCGGTGCGCCAAACCGGGCGAACAAACTTTTCAAAAATCTCACGACCACCCTGGCGTCATTGGTGGGTAAGGCCTGTGCCTCCGCCCACTTTGATACATAATCAACCGCGACCAGGATGTACTTATTTACTCGTGAGGGGGGAAATGGTCCCATGAAGTCTATCCCCCAAATGTCGAAGACTTCACAAACTTGAATCCAGTTCTGAGGCATATCATCACGTGCCGATATATTTGCCTCCCTCTGGCAGGCATCGCACGCTCTAACCCAACTCTGCGCATCACGAAATATAGTCGGCCAATAGAACCCAGAATCCAGCACCTTCTTGGCGGTGAAATTGGCTCCATGGTGGCCTCCGGTAGGTCCCTCGTGACAATGGCACAGAATATCGGTTGCCCCCTTCCCTGAAACGCATCTTCTGATCACCTGATCAGCACCAACCCTGAATAAGAAAGGGTCGTCCCAAATGTAGTGCTTGACATCCGAAAAGAATTTTCTCTTTTGTTAGTGAGTCAACCCTTTAATCAGAATCCCGCAAGCAAGATAGTTCGCAAAGTCGGCGAACCAAGGTGGCTCATCGCATATCTCAACGCCCATCAACGACTCGTGTGGGAAATTGTCATTGATTGAATCCCAACGCGTGTGCTTGAAGTCTCCATGCTCCAACCGAGATAGATGGTCAGCCGCTACATTCAACGCACCCTTTTTATCTTGAATTTCAATATCAAACTCCTGCAGCAATAAGATCCATCTGATGAGATCCGGTTTTGCGTCCTGTTTGCTGAAAAGATATTTGATGGCTGCGTGATCAGTATACACAATTGTTTTTGAAAGCACCAAATACGATCTAAATTTGTCAAATGCGAAAACAACCGCCAATAGCTCTTTTTCCGTCGTCGTATAGTTCTCCTGAGCGTCGTGAAGAGTCTTGCTCGCATAATAGATCGGGTGAAAGTGCTTTTCTTTCTTTTGACCCAGAACGGCCCCTATAGCGAAATCGCTCGCGTCGCACATAATTTCGAATGGCAAACTCCAGTCAGGTGCAACCAAAATAGGGGCCCCAATCAACTTTTGCTTGAGAAGGTCAAAAGCTCTCAAGCAATCATCTCCAAATATAAACGGAGCATCTTTCTCCAACAGACGGGTCATGGGCCTAGCGATTTTTGAAAAATCCTTGATGAATCGCCTATAGAACCCCGCATGACCAAGAAAGCTCCGTATCGCTCTCACAGAGGTGGGAGGGGGAAGTCGTGAAATAATGTCAACTTTAGCTGGATCGACCTCCATACCAGCACGAGAAATCTTATGTCCCAGAACTATGCCCTCTTTCACCATGAAGTGGCACTTTTCCCAGTTTAGGACCAGATTCGTTTCTTCGCACCTCTTCAACATCTTCTTCAAATTTTCCAAACAATGATCGAAGGAATCCCCAAATACGGAAAAATCATCCATGAAAACCTCCATAGAATCCTCAATCATATCATGAAAAATTGCAACCATGCATCTCTGGAAGGTCGCCGGTGCATTACACAACCCAAAAGGCATACGCCGGTAGGAGAATGTGCCGAAGGGGCAGGTAAAGGTAGTCTTCTCCTGATCCTCAGGAGCAATAGGAATTTGGAAGTACCCAGAGAACCCGTCCAAGAAACAGTAATACAACTTCCCCGACAAACGCTCCAACATCTGGTCGATGAATGGAAGCGGGAAGTGATCCTTACGAGTAGCGTCGTTGAGTTTGCGGTAGTCGATGCAAACTCGCCACCCAGTGACGGTACGGGTAGGAATTAGCTCATTCATATCATTTGAGACTACAGTAATACCTCCTTTCTTGGGTACTACCTGCACTGGACTCACCCACACAGAGTCAGATATAGGATATATCAACCCGGCATCCAACAACTTAATCACTTCTTTCTTCACCACGTCTTGCATATTAAGATTCAAACGCCTCTGATGCTGTGCACAGGGTTTGTACTCGTCCTCCATCAGAATCTTGTGAGTACAAAAAGAAGGATTGATGCCCTTGATATCCATAGTCTTCCACGCAATTGCTCTCTTATGAAATCTAAGAACCTCGAGAAGCTGATTCTTCTCATGTTTTTCCAATAATGCCGAAATGATGACCGGTAAGCGACACTCCTCATCCAGAAATGCATACTCAAGATGTGGCGGGAGTTCTTTCAACTCCAAAGATGGCGGATCTTCAATCGAAGGTTTTGCTTTCTCTTCTTCTACATGGCCAATTTCTAGAAACCGCTCCAGACTCTGGGAACCATCATCACCAATCTGATAGACTGGCTGCTCGAAATCGTGGCCCTCCTGCATAATGCCAATCAGGTCCCCACACGACAGACGTGTGTCCGAATTAATCTCGTCAACAGTGCCTTGAAAATGAGAGCGCACACATGCATCGACAATGTCGACATAGTAAAGCATGTCATCGTGACTTTACGGATGCTGCATTGATCCTTTAATATCAAATGTCACGTGCTCGTCATTTACTCGGAGCGTGATTTGGCCAGCTGCCACATCAACAATCGTCCTCGCAGTATTGAGGAACGGGCGTCCAAGTATCAATGGCACTCTTGAATCTTCGTCCATGTCAAGAATAACAAAATCCACGGGGAAAACAAATTTATCGATTTTAACAAGCATGTTTTCAACAAATCCACGCGGATACTTGATTGAACGATCTGCCAACCGAATGCTCATTCTAGTGGGTGACGGCTCACCCAGATCCAGTTTAGTAAAAACCTTACAAGGCATAAGGTTGATACTCGCTCCTAAATAAGCCAATGCATGGCTAACAGACATGTTTCCAATCAAACAAGGGAGCGTGAAATTGCCTGGATCTCCCATTTCCGTGGGCAGATGGTTTTGCAGAACGGCAGAACAACTTTCATTCATCACCACACATGATATATCCTCGAGCTTCTGTTTATTCGAGAGGATGTCCTTTAGGAATTTCGCATATTTTGGCATCTGGGCCAAGGCTTCAACAAACGGTATGTTAATGTGTAGTTGCTTAAATAACTCAAGGAACTTACCGTATTGTTCTTCGTTTTTTCTGCTTCTTCAGCCTGCCCGGATAAGGTACTGGTGGAGTGTACTCTTTGACTGGCTCCTGGACTTGTGTTGTATTTGCTGGGCACAGCCTGCCTTGCACCTCGTCCTGAGTATCAGTCTGGACCGCTTCATCGATCGGTGGTGAGTCCGATACGTTGGGTCTGGTAGTCTTACCACTCCTGGTCATGACCGCATTCACATGCCCACGCGGGTTTGGCTCTGTATTGCTCGGAAGACCACCTGGGGGTCTTTCAGACATCATCTTTGCCAGCTGACAAACCTGGTTCTCGATATTTTGAATTGAGGCTTTGTGACTCCTCATTTCTCCCTCATGGGATAGAAAACGATCCTCGCTTTGTTGGTATCATTTTTCAGCCAACTGATTGCACTCGAGGAGCTAATAAGAAGCTGAGCCATCATATCCTCCAGCTTGGAACTAGATTGAGGGACCTGCTGCTGGGAACTACTCCCAGTGCCCTGATTCTGATATGAGTATGGACGCTGCTGGTACGATTGGTTGTATGGCTGGAATTGCTGACCCTGAGCCTGCGGCGGCGCTGGAGCGTGCTGAGTAAATCCCAATGGGTTTTGATTACCCACATTCGCTCGCCACCCAAAATTTGGGTGATTTCTCCATCCCGGATTGTAGGTATTGCTGTAGGGATTGTTCTGCGGCCTCACCTGATTACTCACAAAATCCACTTCTTCGTGGCCCTCATACACGACTCCCTGAAAGCATGCACCAGGCTCGTGTGACACTCCACACTGGTCACATCCTGAACCAACTTGCACGGCTATCTGGGACTTATCGAATTTCGCTGCAAGAGATGAGATTTAGGCAGTAAGGGTCGTGTAGTCGTCCACAGCGTGAACTCCTTGGCGAGGTGTTGATGATGATGATGTTGCCCGGCCTCTATCTCCTTCTCGACGCGAGCTAGACTTCAACGCAACTTTTTCAATGATATCATACGCTTTATTCGGCGTCTTCGTTCCTAGATCGCCTCCTGCATTCACGTCTAATCTCTCCTGCGTGTGGTAGCTAAGCTCTTGATAGAACGTCAAGACCAGCTGTCTCTTGGAGAAGCCATGATGTGGAACATCAATTAACAAATCTTTAAATCTCTCCCAGGCCGCGTGCAACGACTCTCCATCATCTTGGCGAAAGGTCACAATCCGGTTTCTCAACTTGGTTTTTTTCTCAGGTGGAAAATATTTTTGCATAAACAGTTCCGCCAGCTCATTCCAGGTCCTGATGGACTCAGCTGTGTCACACCCCCAAAATCCACCATGCGGAGTATCACCGCTTGGAGGCGTGACATGACCAGGATCGAGCCACCAATCATATTGAACAACGTAATTAAGTTAATAAAACCAACCACAATACAATTGGTGACCTAAAGAAGGTAACCGACTTTAAGTTAACAGCGGAAGCATAAAACGTAAGTCCAAAACATAAGTTCCATAGTTCATAAGTTTAAAGTCCAACACGTAGGTTTAATAAGTTCATAAGGATTTAAATATTAAGCACGGAACATAACAGTCCGTATCCCACAACGACCTTCTCCTCGCGCAAGCTCCATAGCATCTAACGACCTGCAAAGCATGTAATAACGAGTCAACAACAAAGTTGAGTGAGTTCACGGTTGGTTGTCCATTTTAGAGTGGTTTCCCAAAAACGTAGTTTAATCTTAATCAGCTATCCAGCCGTGGGGATTACCCCATCGTTCGAAAACGTTTATTAGTTAACCATCCCATGTCCACCTTCCCTGGCTATCCAGCCCGACACTCCGGCCGTGGGAGCTACCCCATTATTTAAACTACCAGACTCGTTTATCATATCGACTACTAACGAAAATTTATTGTGCCCTAGCGTCGGTGTCTATCATCACCGACGTGCCATAGTCCATTCGTACATACCCACACGGTGTGAGGTTTGTTAAACCTAATAGCGCTATTAACTAATGACCCGCTCGCCATAGCCTCGGCGATTAAGTCGATACAAAAAGGGAGGGACTGTGTTGATAGAGTTTTAATCCAGTAAGTCTAATCCGTCCCAACAGGACGAGGAATTTACATTCCTGAACACGTCCCAAAGGACGAGGAATCCCTATTCCTGAACCCATTCCCATTCCCACCGGGAATTACCATGCTTTGTAGAAAAGTGTGAACTCACACTTTAGCGCTATTAACTAATGACCCGCTCACCATAGCCTCGGCGATTAAGTCGATACAAAAAGGGAGGGACTGCGTTGATAGAGTTCTAGTCCAGTAAGTCTAATCCGTCCCAACAGGACGAGGAATTTACATTCCTGAACACGTCCCAAAGGATGAGGAATCCCTATTCCTGAACCCATTCCCATTCCCACCGGGAATTACCATGCTTTGTAGAAAAGTGTGAACTCACCTCGGTTGCTCGGTTTGACTCTCAAAAATAGCTAACAGTCAAGGTCGGTCAATCACGTCCTAGTATGATTACCACTTAGTTTATTAGTGACTTCAAATAAGCACAAAGTTCCTACACGCATCTACCACATAACATGCATCACTTTAACGGTTCCTGCCCATATAAACTTCCCATCTATTCCCGTTCATAAGCAAACATACGACATTGCACATAACACTTTTATTGACATATAACATGTTAGATCGTTCTCAGATAACCTACCCGACATTTAGACACGCAAATTACTACTTATGTCGTTTCAGCTTTTATATTCAAAACTGGGCTGATTTCGGGGATTTTAATAAAATAGTTAACTTGTTCCAAAAATTCCCAACTTTTTACAGAAGTTCTTAAACGATCCAAATATTATTGTGTAAAAATCTCGAGATCCAATTCATCACCAATATTTTATGAAAATTCATTTTCCGGACTGCAATCAGATTCATCTTTTTCTGATTGCAGTCTATGAATTAATTTATTAAAAATCTATCGTAAGTCCGATTTACAAAATTCCAATGGGAGGATTACAAATACACCAGTGGCGAATTACAGTACAAATTTCATGAACTAGTTCTACTCAGGTTTCAAGTTATGATGAAGAATATAACACATATTTTCAGCAGCAAAAATGCAGCTTTTGCTGCTGTTACAAAACGCCCCTTTAAAAATAGCAAACGAAGTCCAAAAATTATGATTCCAGTGCCATTAGAACCGTATTTTATAGTAACACGTTATAGACTCAAGAAAATCAAGTTTTTGTTAAGTTACAATGTGGTTACAGCCAACTGAAGTTGGCTGTAATATTTGGACAGAAGCTGTTTTCAGCTTGTGGTGTTCTAACGCATGTTCTATTTGTTCCGTTAACATGTCTAGTGATCAACAACGACCTTTAACATCAATATCAACAAGTAAATCATCAAGTAATCAACAACATGTTCATTACAACATCCTACTACCACATTTCATTCTCATGTAAGCTTTATGTAAAGGTTTATGTTCATACTTTATGTTTTGTGTTCTTGTAGTGTTCATACGATTTTACCCTAACAATCTTTCAACTACTCAACATAAAGGTAAATAAGGGTTTAGTCAAGGACTTACAACTAGCTCAAGGGCTAGGGATGAACTTAAGAACACAAAATGATGAAGATGGTGTGTATATGCTATGGATGGAGCTCGTTCAAGACCTTCAAGCTCCAAGTTCCACAAGACTCCTTCTAATGCTTGAAACAATTATGAAAATGAGGTAATGGTGGTGACAAGGTGGTGGTGGTGGCGGATGTTGGAGGAGCCGAGAGAGGGAGAGAGAGTTAGTGAGAGAGAGAGGGGTGTGATCTTTGGAATGATTTTGTAAGAGATGTTGGCCATACTTATAAGATATGTTCCTATATTTTGTGTACAAGATCAAGCAACCATCTAATAAACAATTTGGATAAAATCTAAGACAAGATTATGGCATGGTTTAAAAATCTGGTGGGTCCCCTTGGGGTGACCGAATTCGGTTGGGGGGGGGGGTTGGTTGTAACATTTTGCAACTAATAGGTAATGGATAGTTAGTTTCCAAGTATGAACCTTTATATGTTAGTTAGTTGCTTTTTAGTGGGTGTTATGATAAACGGGGACCATGACTAGCTCAAAATTAATTAAATAATGTTTTTGACAAATATTTGGTGTCCCGGGTAATGTTCGGTTGTTCGGTCGGATACTGTTCCGTTAAAGTGTTTAATTATTCCGTAAAGTGTCTTATATATATATATATATTTTTGTAGCATTTTTAATTCTCAACACTCAGGAAAGCATACCGGACCATTTAGTAACTTTTCTGTATACTACTAGTATGTTAACAAGCATATGTAAGTATAACACAGTAATCAGAGAGCAGTTAAGTAATTCCACACAGTCGTCAAGCACTTTAATTATCATTAATAAATTGTACGGATACATGGAATTATGTGGGTTGTCACATTCTCCCCCTGTTAAGAAAATTTAGTCCCGAAATTTAGCTCGTGGGTACTGAGGAAGCTAGTTATGTTGCGTTGGTTTCCTGGTTTTCCTGGGGTGTCACATCATCCCCCCGTTGGTTTGGAATTTCGTCCCGAAATTCTACAGTAGCTTCAGCCTCAGTAGTGGTTGCACTTTTCTTAAACAACTAGGGATACTTGAGTTTCATTTGGTCTTCTCGTTCCCAGGTATACTCTGGGCCACGACGGGAATTCCAACGAACTCGAATAAGAGGTATTCTAGTTCGCTTGAGAATCTTAACATCTCGATCAGTAATCTCGACTGGTTCCTCGACGAATCGCAGCTGGTCGTCGATAGTGAGTTCCTTTAAGGGAACTATGAGGGTCTCATCTGACAGACGCTTCTTCAGATTCAACACATGGAAAACGTTGTGAACTCCGCTGAGTTCTGCCGGTAGATTCAGCTTGTAGGCGACCTTGCCAATCTTCCCAATGACAACGTCAAACGGTCCGACATAACGCGGATTGAGCTTGCCTCATTTGCCAAAAAGAACTACACCTTTCCAAGGTGAGACTTTGAGTAGCACTCGATCCCCAACCTGGAACTCGAGTGGTTTCCTTCGCTTATCCGCATAGCTTTTCTGACGGTCATGGGCTGCCGCCATTCGTTGTCGTATCTGTGCAATCTTCTCGGTTGTATCCACTACAAGTTCTGGGCCAGTGATTTGGCTGTCACCAACTTCTGCCCAACAGAGAGGTGATCGGCACTTCCGTCCGTATAATGCCTCAAACGGAGCGGCTTGGATGCTAGTGTGGTAACCGTTGTTATACGAAAACTCCACTAACGGGAGGTGTTTTTCCCAGCCATTACCAAAATCGATTACACATGCCCTAAGCATGTCTTCAAGGGTCTGGATGGTGTGTTCAGATTGCCCATCCGTCTGTGGGTGATAAGCGGTGCTCATATCTAAACGTGAGCCAAAGTACTTGTGCATAGCTTACCGCAGTTCAGAAGTAAAACGCGCGTCACTATCAGAAATGATGGAGGTTGGCACTCCGTGCCTTGATACTACTTCCTTTAGGTAAATATCTGCTAGAGTAGAAAACTTATCGGTTTCCTTGATAGCCAAGAAGTGTGCAGACTTAGTCAGTCGATCCACGATCACCCAAATGGTATCATTTCCGCGTTGGGATCTAGGCAGACCAGTAACGAAATCCACGAAAATTTTCTCCCATTTCCATTTTGGGATCTCTGGTTGTTGAAGTAGTCCTGAGGGTTTCTGATATTCGGTCTTGACCCTAGCACAAGTCAAGCATTTGCTAACGTAGGTTGCTATGTAGGCTTTCATACCAGGCCACCAATACGTAGTCTTGAGATCGTGGTACATCTTATCCGAACCAGGGTGTACCGAATAACGAGACTTATGTGCTTCATCCATCACAAGCTCGCGTAAGTTTCCATGAAGTGGAACCCAGATGCGCCTGTTTACATAGTAGGCGCCGTCTTCCTTTTGTTCTAACGTTTCCTTGATCCTCGTAAGGACTCAGCCCTGATGTTCTCTGCTTTCAATGCTTCGACCTGAGCATCGCGAATCTGGGCGGGAAGGTTAGATTAGATGGTAAGCTGTAACGCACGTACACGCTTAGGTATAGTATCCTTTCGGCTGAGGGCGTCGGCCACAACATTGGCCTTGCCCGGATGATACTTGATCGCGCATTCGTAATCATTCAAGAGTTCGACCCATCGACGTTGTCGCATGTTTAACTCCTTCTGCTTAAAGATATGCTCGAGACTCCTGTGATCGGTGTAAATGGTGCACTTGGTACCGTACGGGTAATGTCTCCATATCTTAAGCGCGAAAACAACTGCTCCCAGTTCCAAATCGTGCGTAGTGTAGTTCCTTTCGTGAACCTTAGGTTGGCGCGATGCGTAGGCAATGACCTTGTCACATTGCATCAACACCCAACCAAGTCCTTGGATGGAAGCGTTGCAGTAAACCACAAAATCATCTGTGCCTTCAGGCAATGAGAGGATAGGCGCGCTACACAGTCTATCCTTCAAGTGCTGAAATGCGGACTCCTGTGCATCACCCCAATGATAGGTGACACCTTTCTGAGTCAGTGAAGTGAGAGGTTGCGCAATCCTTGAGAAATCCTTGATAAACCTTCTGTAATATCCTGCCAAACCCAAGAATTGGCGGATTTCTGTTGGTGTACGGGGTGCAGGCCAGTTCTTGATCGAGTCAACCTTGGATGGATCAACATAAATCCCATCCTTGTTTACCACATGGCCTAGAAAGTGGACTTCACGAAGCCAGAAGTCACATTTCGAAAACTTGGCATACAGTTGCTCTGCTCGAAGAAGTTCCAGCATGAGTCGTAGATGCTGCTCGTGTTCCTCCTGACTCTTAGAATAGATCAGGATGTCATCGATGAACACTATGACAAACTTATCCAGGTAAGGCTTGCACACTCGGTTCATGAGATCCATGAAGACCGCTGGTGCGTTCGTCAATCCGAAAGGCATAACCAGAAACTCGTAATGGCCGTAACGAGTTCTGAACGCTGTTTTGGAGACGTCCTCCTCTCGGACTCTCAGCTGATGGTATCCTGATCTCAAATCAATCTTAGAGTAATAGCTCGATCCTTGCAGCTGATCGAACAAGTCGTCAATGCGTGGAAGAGGATATCGATTCTTCATGGTCACCTTGTTGAGTTCGTAGTAGTCAATACACATTCTGAAAGTACCATCTTTCTTCTTTACGAATAACACTGGAGCTCCCCATGGCGAAGAGCTAGGACGTATGAAACCCTTTTCCAGGAGTTCTTGTAGTTGCGAGGATAGTTCTTCAAGTTCTGATGGAGCTAGTCGATAAGGTGCATGAGCTATTGGTGCTGCTCTAGGAGCGAGCCCGATTTGAAATTCAACTTGACGATGGGGCGGAAGACCAGGTAATTCCTCAGGAAACACCTCAGGAAAATTACGTACAATAGGAATGTCTTCCATCTTCCTTTCTTCCGAGGATGAATCAGAAACGAGGGCTAGAATAGCGGTGTGGCCCTTCCACAAACACTTCTGGGCCTTAAGGAAAGAGATGATGCCTACAACAGCACCACCCTTGTTGCCACGAATCACAAGGGGTTCTTTACCAGAATGAGGGATACGGACGATTTTCTCCTTGCAAATAATCTCCGCTTGGTGTTGAGATAACCAATCCATCCCAATGACAACGTCAAAACTACCCAGAACGATAGGAATGAGGTCGATAGAAAAGGTCTGATCGGCAAGGACAAGCTTGCAACCCTTAACTACATGTGTAGCCTCTAAACTTTTACCATTTGCTAACTCTACGATGTGCTTGGTGTTCAAAAGTGTTGGGGTGCGCTTAAGGATTTGACTAACTTTTAAGGACACTTAACTAGTATCGGCACCCGAATCGAATAAAACAGTAACAAAGAAGTCATCCAGAAGAAACTTACCCATCACAACGTTGGGATCGTTCCTTGCGTCAGCCTGACCAATCACGAAGGTGCGACCTAGGGCGCCATTGCCATTATTGTTACTCCCGTTTTTGCCTCCATTGTTGTTCTCATTTCCTTGGTTGTTGTTCTGATTCTGATTTTGATTTAGCTGTGGACAGTGCCTCTTGAAGTGACCCTCAGCACCGCACTGGAAGCATCCCTTATTACCCTGCTGGTGTTGTTGTTGGTTTTGGGGAGCTTGTGGCTGCTGTTGTCGATTCTGTTTCGCAGGACGTGAGCTTCGGTAACCTTTGGCTTCATGTCTAAACTTGTTACATCTCTGACAACGACCCTTGTTGCACGGCCTGCTATGGTGCAAACTACATCAATTGCACTTAGGGTGATTTCCCCTGTATCTACCCTGACCTTGATTTCCAGAAGGCTGCTGAATGGGGTTCCTGTGTTCATCTGTCATTCGCTGCTGGGACTGAGACTGAACTAGAGTAGAACCCTCACCCGAATTTCCATCCCACTTGCGCTTGTTGTTACTGGGAGCATCAGTAGTAGTAGCATTAATACGCTTGGGCAGCTTGCCCTCTTCCACCGCCTGATCGGTGAGCTGGTGTGCCAAACGAACGACTTGCTGGATTGTGGGAAGGTTGGCCGCACTTACAGACCCTTGGATTTCCGGGACTAAGCCTCTGAGGTATAGCTTGATTCGCCTAGATATGGGTTGTGACATGTTAGGACATAAGGCAGCCAAGTCGTTGGACCTCTTTGTGTATGCCTCAATCTCTGATCCTTCCATCTTCAAACCATAATACTCTATCTCAAGTTTCAGAATGTCGTCCAGGTGGCAGAACTCTTCCTTAATCCAATCCTTGAAGTCGCTCCAGAGGGTGGCATTCGCGTATGCCAACCCGAGCATCTGAACCTGTGCGTTCCACCAAGAATATGCTTTCCCTTGCAACATGCCAGTAGCGTACTCTACTCGTTTGTTGGTAGGACTTTCACTCTCTTTGAATGTATATTCGATTCTTCGGATTGAGTGTAGAAGGCCGATTGTCCCTTCAGTGCCGTCGAAAGTGGGAGGTTTGCATTCCAGGAACGCCTTGAAGGTGCCCATGCGTGTTTGAGGGTGCATGGGTTGACTCCCTGTTTGGGTTGCTAAGGCTTCAGCAATCTGTTCGTTAATCAAGGTCGTCAGCTGACCCTGGGTCATGTCGAGACGTCCACTCATGATCTTCACATCGAAGGAACACACGTAAGAAAGGTGTCGCAAGGTGCGTAAGTGTGGGGTGACAGAAGAGAGTAAGCACACAAGGTTCAAATAGCAGTTATCACACTAACTAATGCATACTATGATCAAATGTGCTACTAGCAGGTAGGCAATACAAACATAAACCATATTACCTATAATGTTGAGTCTTGCACATGGAGCGAAGCGTCGTTGTGGATCGTTGAGCACTGTACAGGATATAGTCTGGTTTATCAAAAAGCTTTTCCCCTTTTTAAAACCAAGTTCACTATAACCAATGGCTCTGATACCAATCTGTCACACCCCCAAAATCCACCATGCGGAGTATCACCGCTTGGAGGCGTGACATGACCAGGATCGAGCCACCAATCATATTGAACAACGTAATTAAGTTAATAAAACCAACCACAATACAATTGGTGACCTAAAGAGGGTAACCGACTTTAAGTTAACAGCGGAAGCATAAAACGTAAGTCCAAAACATAAGTTCCATAGTTCATAAGTTTAAAGTCCAACACGTAGGTTTAATAAGTTCATAAGGATTTAAATATTAAGCACGGAACATAACAGTCCGTATCCCACAGCGACCTTCTCCTCGCGCAAGCTCCATAGCATCTAACGACCTGCAAAGCATGTAATAATGAGTCAACAACAAAGTTGAGTGAGTTCACGGTTGGTTGTCCATTTTTGAGTTGTTTCCCAAAAACGTAGTTTAATCTTAATCAGCTATCCAGCCGTGAGGATTACCCCATCGTTCGAAAACGTTTATTAGTTAACCATCCCATGTCCACCTTCCCTGGCTATCCAGCCCGGCACTCCGGCCGTGGGAGCTACCCCATTATTTAAACTACCAGACTCGTTTATCATATCGACTACTAACGAAAATTTATTGTGCCCTAGCGTCGGTGTCTATCATCACCGACGTGCCATAGTCCATTAGTACACACCCACACGGTGTGAGGTTTGTTAAACCTAATAGCGCTATTAACTAATGACCCGCTCACCATAGCCTCGGCGATTAAGTCGATACAAAAAGGGAGGGACTGCGTTGATAGAGTTCTAGTCCAGTAAGTCTAATCCGTCCCAACAGGACGAGGAATTTACATTCCTGAACACGTCCCAAAGGATGAGGAATCCCTATTCCTGAACCCATTCCCATTCCCACCGGGAATTACCATGCTTTGTAGAAAAGTGTGAACTCACCTCGGTTGCTCGGTTTGACTCTCAAAAATAGCTAACACTCAAGGTCGGTCAATCACGTCCTAGTATGATTACCACTTAGTTTATTAGTGACTTCAAATAAGCACAAAGTTCCTACACGCATCTACCACATAACATGCATCACTTTAACGGTTCCTGCCCATATAAACTTCCCATCTATTCCCGTTCATAAGCAAACATACGACATTGCACATAACACTTTTATTGACATATAACATGTTAGATCGTTCTCAGATAACCTACCCAACATTTAGACACGCAAATTACTACTTATGTCGTTTCAGCTTTTATATTCAAAACTGGGCTGATTTCGGGGATTTTAATAAAATAGTTAACTTGTTCCAAAAATTCTCAAATTTTTACAGAAGGTCTAAAACGATCTAAATATTATTGTGTAAAAATATCGGGATCCAATTCATCACCAATATTTTATGAAAATTCATTTTCCAGACTGCAATCAGATTCATCTTTTTCTGATTGCAGTCTACGAATTAATTTATTAAAAATCTATCGTAAGTCCGATTTACGAAATTCCAGTGGGAGGATTACAAATACACAGTGGCCAATTACAGTACAAATTTCATGACCTAGTTCTACTCAGGTTTCAAGTTATGATGAAGAATATAACACATATTTTCAGCAGCAAAAATGCAGCTTTTGCTGCTGTTACAAAACGCCCCTTTAAAAATAGCAAACGAAGTCCAAAAATTATGATTCCAGAGCCATTAGAACCGTATTTCATAATACCACGTTATAGACTCAAGAAAATCAAGTTTTTGTTAAGTTACGATGTGGTTACAGCCAACTGAAGTTGGCTGTAATATTTGGACAGAAGCTGTTTTCAGGTTGTGGTGTTCTAACGCATGTTCTATTTGTTCCGTTAACATGTCTAGTGATCAACAACGACCTTTAACATCAATATCAACAAGTAAATCATCAAGTAATCAACAACATGTTCACTACAACATCCTACTATCACATTTCATTCTCATGTAAGCTTTATGTAAAGGTTTATGTTCAATGTTTTGTGTTCTTGTAGTGTTCATACAAATTTACCCTAACAATCTTTCAACTACTCAACATAAAGGTAAATAAGGGTTTAGTCAAGGACTTACAACTAGCTCTAGGGTGACCAAATTCGGTTTGGGGGGGGGGGGGGGGGGGTTGGTTGTAACATTTTGCAACTAATAGGTAATGGATAGTTAGTTTCCAAGTATGAACCTTTATATGTTAGTTAGTTGCTTTTTAGTGGGTGTTATGATAAACGGGGATCATGACTAGCTCAAAAATAATTAAATAATGTTTTTGACAAATATTTGGTGTCCCGGGTAATGTTCGGTTGTTCGGTCGGATAATGTTCCGTTAAAGTGTTTAATTATTCCGTAAAGTGTCTTATATATATATATTTTTGTAGCATTTTTAATTCTCAACACTCAGGAAAGCATACCGGACCATTTAGTAACTTTTCTGTATACTACTAGTATGTTAACAAGCATATGTAAGTATAACACAGTAATCAGAGAGCAGTTAAGTAATTCCACACAGTCGTCAAGCACTTTAATTATCATTAATAAATTATACGGATACATGGAATTATGTGGGTTGTCACAAGCTGGAAGTGACATAAGCCAAGCTCTAGCTTTGTCACGCAATGAGAATGGAAACAACCTCAACCGAACTGCATCCTCCGAAACACCTCTAATCCTAAACGTCGAACAAACTGCGAGAAAAGCAGCGATATGTCTCCCGGGATCCTCATGCTCACGCCCGTCAAACTGCACCAAATTCTGCACCATATTAATAATACTAGATTTAATTTCAAAAGTAGGTGCATCTATAGTCGGCTGCAAGATACTCGGCTCCAGGCCTGCCCCTCCGGGCTATTCGATTCATTCAAAGATCGCTCGTCGTCCGCCATGATTCTGTTTCCTGCTGCCCCTGAGCCCTCGGCTTCAGCGGGTACCACCTGCTCCTGCTCACCAGCTGCGAGTAGCAGCGCTACCGCGCGGGATCTATCACGTATACGTCTCCTCAGATCGCGCTCGGGTTCGTCTGACGGCTCAACAGGATCGGGAGCGGGGGTTGAGGACATCAACCTGCAAACGAAAAATTGACACAATAAATATTTTATTATTATAATAATGCTATTTTTTTTCAGCTGAATTAAAACAGAATATTATTTTAAATGGGCTGAAAATTTTATAAAAATCCTAAAATGGGCACAAAATTTTGTAAAAATCAAAACTAGTAAAATAATCTAATCGGCTAATGTAAAAATGATTTTTCGGAGCCGAAAACTCAAAGAATAAATGAATAATAAGTTCGTATTCGAACAGATAAATGGAATAAAAAATTTCACAAGTGTACAAAATAATCTTGAAAACGAATAAAATGAATTAAAAACAAGAAATATTAACAAATAAATAAATGAATAAATAATCACGAAAATATTTACAAATATTCACAAGTATGTACGCCGATAAAATAATGACTCGGGTCGTTCCTAAAGCTCGCCAATTCCCCGGCAGCGGCGCCAAAAACTTGACGTGTGCGTGTATATACATGTTTTTACAATGAATTTTACACACGATTCGGTTTTAAATTTATAAAAATGATTTATACTTCAACATTAAAACACACACGAAAGGGCAAGTGTACCCCGTCATATATGTAGTAAAGTATCGGTAAGAACCAAGTATCGATCCAAGGAAGTGGACGGAGGAATAATACTAAACATTTGTCATTAAATTACCGGTAGAAAGATAAGTTGTGATTTTCTTAAAAACTAAAATAAGCATAAACAAATATTAATAAGAAGATAGTAGACTCCAAATAAGAAAATAGATATATAGCCTTGCTTCATACACAACCCAAGCATGTGAACTAAGTCTGTTTTGCCACTTAAAACATTTGATCAATTCTTCATTTTCAAGACAATTAGTATCCCTTTCGGGAATCCTAACATGACAATCATTCGGAAAGCTAAAACGATAAACACACTTTAACCACCTAAAATTGTTCTTTAACGTGCAATTGATAAATGTCTATGAAAATCCCCTAAAAATAAGTTAGTCATCCGTTAGGAGTTTTCTAACCTCACTTAATCAAAGAAAGTGACACCGATAAACACAATGCAACCACCGAGACAAGCATAAACTAGATTAAATCACAACCGAGTTCATTTTACAAATCTTGCACAAAAATTAACCAAGATAGCAATTTTGGCCTAAACTACTAACTAAGCTAACAATTCATGGCAAGAATTCATAACAACACCATTTAACCCGTTAAAGTCCTTACGTGAAGGAAAGCTTTCTTGATTAACAATAATTACTTTTTATTAAACCACTAACCATTTCTAGTATCATGGTGCACACATTTTTAACCAAGCTAAACTAGTTAACCAAGTTTAAAGTCTACTAATACATGATTAATCAAGCATCTTCTTTGAAATATCTCAACTAACCATATGCTAATCATCCAATATAATTAACTATAATCAAGAAACCAACATCAATAAACAAGGTTGCAAACTAATCATCAAAGATTAACATAGAAAATGCTTTAAAATGTCATGACAAACATAATTAACAAACTAGAGGTTGTAATTAAGCAAGGGATACTAGTGTTTTTGCCCAAAGGCTTACAATAATACATAAAACATTAATCTAAATGCTTGAAACATTAACAAAATTATGGAAAGATTAGAGAATCAAACCATAAACAAGCACTAGATTAAGAATCCGGAAGTTAACGGAGCTAAACGGCACAATGTGGCTTGAATCCGGGTGAAAGCTAGTGCCTCCGGAGCCTGAAAATCGCCTAAAGAGCTCCCAAAATATCCAGAATTACGAACAGAATGTTTCTGCGTGTTTTTTTATAACATTTTGCGATCGCACGGTCGTGCCAATAAAGTGCACGACCGTTCACTTTTAAATCATTGTTCACCATACCGTGTGACATAATCTTATCTTGACCGGTCTTCGATCTCGCACGGTCGTGCCAATTGTTGCACGTGCGTGCATCTCCGGGTTTTGATGGCACGACCAACTGCACTGGTGGTGCAGTTTCGGGCTGGGCTTAGTCGTCGGGGTTGCACGGGAGTGCCTCCAGTCGCACGATCGTTCCACTCCGAGAGAGGCTTGCACTCCTGATCGCACTAGCGTGCACTGTCGGGCTGGACTCTTCTGTCGGAACCGCACGGTCGTGTCAATCACTGCACGGCCGTGCCAAATGCCCAGGTCAGAATGTTCACAGAATGTTCGCAGCTTTGTTGTTTTGCTCGGAAAGTCCTCGTTTTCATCATCTTCTTGTTTGGCATGCTGTTTTACGCCTGTAAACAAAAGTATACCTGATTAAGTATCCGATTAACGGTTTTACGACCGAAAACGCATAAAATGGTGGTAAAATAGGGGAATAAAGTATGTATAATTTGGTGAATATCAATAATATGGCAGCATACCAGGGTATGGATACGGGTAACGTGGACCTTGTGGGCCCGGATAATTGTACATATACGGCATCTGGTTTGGCCATGACATCTGCATCGGGACATTTGAATGAGTCGATGGTACCTGATCAGTGCTTTTGTCACCTTCGTGCTCGAAGTTGAGGTCATTATTTAACGTTGAAGCGTTACTTTCGGTTGCAATTAGTATTCCCGAGGTACCGGTGTATGCTAGTTCTAAAGGGGGATACACAGCCATTGCCGCTAACTCATCCATCCATAGACCATCATTGTGCTTCTTTTTGCATAAATCTCTGAATTCTATGCATGCTTCCCTATATCAAACAAAAAAATATTAATATAAAGATCCAAACATTAAGATTTAAAACTCAAAGTATTGCAAAATGGCTCGGACCCATGTTGCATACCTTAAACGTGATGCTCCAAAATGATCAGCAAACAATATGAGATCGTTCATGTTTTCTGTTTCAAATCCAGCCACAAGAGCACGATGATAAGCCATTGCTTGTTCTTTCCGAAGCATCGCTTTTCGTGTCTCCAATATATATATCGCAATTAAATCGTTTATAAGCAAGATCAAATTACTTGGAATTTTCTTCTTGTGCATTATCACCAGCTTAGACATGCTTTAGAATCAGAACAGGAAGAAAATTTTTTGATACTTACCTAATTCGTCGGAACCTTTTCTAGACGCCGATGTCCCGCTGACTACTGCGAAATTCTATCCGTGGTCATCTTTTGTTTGCAGCTTCAAAATTTGCTGTGGGAATGTAAATTTTTACAAAAAAAAAAATTGAATGTCACTGTAAATCTTGATGTAATAAGGTATAGTTTGTATAGTAATAAGGTTTTTGAATTAGGCATCGTTCAACTCAAAACAATCAGCTTCTAATTGTGCAATTGAAATCAAAACATAAAATACAAACCTCAACTGACCCCAATCACTACCACTACCACTGCCAGAACCATCAATGCCAACCAAAACCCACCAGCACACCGTCATTTCATCCACCACAGAATCCCCAAAACACCCCTGAAGCGCCGTTGAAGCCCTAGCTCGCTGCACCGTTTTCCAGTTTTAGCATGAAATTATAGAGATGCAATAAAAAGGGTTCCTGTCAAAATGAAGGCACCCATAAGATACCAATTACATATAATCAAGAATTGTATTTATCAAGGGTGTTCATAAACAATCGACACCGACCAGACTATCCAAACCACAAGTCCAACTGGTTTGAGATTCATACGGCCGGTCCACGATTTACAGTTTGGACAACCAGGTTTACGATTGGTTGATAGGCTGGAACTCAAAACCAACCACGTAAACCGAATCAGCTGCTTAACCTTTATATTTTTTTGTTCATTTTAAAACATGCAATTATAATTATGTATATATGTAACATATTTACAAACTATCCTTATCATTTTCAACATCTTAATACAAACTCACAATTATGAAGAAAAATAAGAAATAAGTCGGTCCAAACCGCCAAACCTAACCGTTTTGACTGATACGGCCAACCCAACCAACCTGGCTAAAATAAGAATTAATTACACTTCCATTTATCACTTTCTAAGAAACAATATAGTACAATATGATAAGTAAATTGCAATTGGTTGCCAAAATAGGAACTAATATAAGTATTAATGCATATTACCTTATCTTACAGTCAAAAGTCTCAATGTTTTAACACAAAATGAATACTAAATCATGTAAATGATATATTGGTAGTGAAAACATACATTATTCTGATCAGTTTCTTTTATTGGATCAATGGTGATATAGCCACTGCCATCTTTATCAAAATATGAGAAAGCAGCAAACAAATAGTCTTTCCCCATCGGGCATAACTCATATAAATTAAACAATCAAAATCCTCTAAATCTAACTCGATTCTATGATCATCAAAAAGGAAGAGCACTACCACAAACCCTAAATTCATAGCAATTTCAATTAGGGGAAGGACTATAGAAGAGAAAAGGCTAATTCGAACCTGGTGACCAGGTTCTATAATCACAAATGTTGGCTACTGATTTTCATTGCCGACTATAGGGTCTTCGATTCAGATATTCAATTGAACCTGGTGATTAAATTGGCGTCTTCAATGTGAGGGTATTTTCTCCCACCATGAAATTGCAAATCAGATATTCAATTCAGATTTCATTCATATTAAGAAGCAATGTGTCTTCTGAAATTAGGGCAGTGCGGAAGCAAATTAGGGTCTCCCGATTTCAATGCACGGATTCAGTCTGCTCACAATTATATAGCACCCGTTTCAATGGTTATGCGATCTATGAAACGATTCATTGATAAGCGATTAACGGTCCCTTTGAATGGTGCTATTGATAATAGATACTGAAGAATCAAATGTGAGGGATAAATTGAAGAACCGTGTGAACAAAGTGGAGAAGCAAGGTTCGAAAGGTTTTCTTAACCGGCCGCTCATTGTCGCCTGTTCGTTTCTAGCCATTGAAGTGTCGATGTCATTGATGGAGGGGTAACAACGGAATTGATTTTCACCTGCATCTATGAGAATGGGTTTTGGCGTCTTAAAAATGATGGAAATTAGTATATTGTCCATCTGAAATGCTTTATATAGTATTATAGATTATCTATATCTATCTATATACTACGGGTGGGGTTCCGCTACAAAGTCCATTTTTCCTACAAAGTGTACAAAGTCTTAAAATACCACAATTACAGCAATAAAAACACTCAAAACCCACAAATAACATAGTGAATATCACTAAAACACAATATCCAAACCCTAACATTCCTTAAAAACTTCAAACACACCATCGTACAACTATGAATATAAAACACAATATGATAATCAACATAAAACACACTAATGTTAGTCATTCGATAATCAAAGCCTTATCGTTCAAAACACAACACAAAACCCACAAATATGGTGTTTTAGTAACCTCCACTATGTTATTTGTGGTTTTTGAGTATGTTTTATGGTTGACATTATGGTGTTTTATGACTTTGTACACTTTGTAGGAAAAATTGACTTTGTAGCCAACTCCCACCCTACTAAATAATCTATATATCTATCTATATAAATATAAAGCATCTCCTTAGGACAAAGATGTAATTTCAATCACAATTTGTAAGACGCCCATCCAACAATCATTCTTTCTTACCCTAATTTTTCATCCCTGCTCCCAAATATGCCCCCATTCAATGTCTTCTTAATGATTCCTTCCAACAAAACCAATGTAAATTGAAGACGCAAATGAAACGATGGGAGCAATTAATTATGAAATCAATTGGGTTTGAATGATTTAGGTTCATTAATTTCACTTTTGTCGATTCGTTTTTGGTTCCAGTTTTATATTTGGAGGCTGATTATAATGGTGGTGCATATGAGAAATTGAGGACGCAAGAACCGTCACAACCGCCCGTTGTGGAGAATTTCAAAGAAATTCGCTCGCCAGCGGTTGTGGATCGGCCGGGATAAGGTGCCAGAAGTTGTGGATCGTCGGCGGTTGAAGAAAATCAGTTACCTAATCGATTCAATGGGATTGAATGCTAGGGGCAAAGCGAATCGTCTGTGCTTCTCGTACCCCGTTAAGAACTCCGCAGTTGAAATCATTCTTCAATTAGAATCAGGATCATACATCATTGACGGGATTTATTGTCAGGTTTTTCCGTGTTTCTATTTCCGGTGTCGTCGTTAATTTTGATTGATCTTCAATTTATTTACATTCTATTTGTTAATAATGATATGTATTGGTTAGTGTAAGACCCAACTTAAAATAACAGGATTTATGACATTTATCTTGCATTTAGTACAAAATGTTTCGAGTTTACAAAAACTTCATGGTTTTAAGATCATACTTGATCATAACCTTCAAGCCTACATCATGCTAGATAAACTTTCAAAACATAATTTCAAGTATTTACATGTCACTAAAACAAAATAGACAAAATGCGGAAGCTTTGTTCGGTGTGTTCGGTTCTTGACATGGCTTGATCATCCTCCGGGGTCTAAAGAGCATCTTTACCTATCATACAATTTCATTTAAAAGATTAGAAATCAAGGCATTTGAACAAAATAACTAAATACAAGAAATTATATATTTTGTTTTCAGCCCCTTCACCCGGCCGTGTCAAAAGATCACCCGGCCGTGTCAGCTTAACATATATTTTTCACAGCCCCTTCACCCGGCCGTGTCAAAACTTCACCCGCCCGTGTCAACTCTGCACGTTTATTTTTCATCAAATTTGCATCCAAACCTATCCAAACTCATTTTAATTGCTTGGGGTTCGTTTCTTAACATGTCTAAGCTATCATCCATTACCCGGATCCATTATTCATATAGTTTACGCTCCCGTTACCCGGTTTACGTTTTTCTTTATTACACTTAAGCCAACATTTTACCACCTACTTTATTTTGACCCGTTTAGAAGTTTTCATGCATTTGAGCATTCAAACTCGCTATTTTCTTTTCGCGCCTCTTCTCTTCTTGCTAATTAACTACTTATCTTCCACCCAAACTATTTCTATGGTAGATTCAACATAATGAACACCTTTTTCCCAATTTTACCCATCGGTTGGTCATTTTAAGCAAATGACCATTTTTGAGCATTTGACCCACGAATGTGTATTCCTATGACTTTTATTCATATTTAATGATTCCCTAATCTTAATACAAGTTCCTAAACAACCCCTATGGGTCGTTTACCCAATATACCCTTCAAGGGTGTTTTGGTTAACTTTAGTCCCTCACTTTACGACGAGGGACTTTCGCTAAATATTTGACCAAAAATTGTATGTTTAACTAAAAGCTTATTTATGCGTACCTGGCCCAGGTCAAAGTACTGACCCATTTACATAACTTTTGCTTTAAATCTTTCTAGTTAAAGCAATGCAAGCTTATGTTATTTCCTGTGATTACAAAACTCAACAAGCGATTGTCAAATGTTATTGTCAAATGATGTTAACCACACCATTTGACCCATTTAGTCTAATTGACCATTTGTCCGTATGAGATGGTATTTAATTACCATTTCACCCCTTTAAACCTTTCCCGGTTTTCCTTTGAACTTGTTTTACTTAAAACCGTTTTTATTTATTCGTCATTACATGACTAATTTACCATTTTACCCCTTTTACTATAATTCATGATTTCTTACCATTTTCCCTCATTCCGACTCTCATTGAATCGTGTCGGAATATCATATACCAACCACTTAGTAGCATTCATATCAATACTTGAAATTTAGTAACTTTGCAAATAATGTAAAGGGGCGTAAGCTCTACTTACCTCGCATCCGAATACGCTTTCTTCTCGTGCTTGATTCGTTTGACCGCTTCTTTTCCAAGCCTCCACCTAGCTCGTTAGGCGACAAACTTATGATCCTTTCACTGAGGTGATCACTAATCTAAGCTTAGATTTCGATTTGGAGTCGATTTGGCTTCTCAATTGCTTGATTTTTGCTAGTTAGGGTTTGGGCATGGAGTTCCCTGGCTCCCCTGCGATTTACGACCAGAACACACACTTAGAGTGTGTGTTTTGGTGTTGAATGTTTTATTTAATACAAACTTGTTTCAAGTTTGTCACCTTTGGTCCCTACACTTTACCAAGTTGCATATAGTGTGTTTTAACAAATTTTCTTATTACTATAAGACTTATGACTAACTAGGTCATTTATTCCCAGTTACTTTATCTTGTTCATAATCCGTTTTATTTTTAAGTCCCGTTAACTCGGGCCCTTTTTTATATACTTTTGTTTTCTCAAAGTATTTTTCATCCTTTTAAATAAATATTAGATTTATTTATTTAAATCCTAATATTCACCGGGTTTACTTAACCACCTACGGTATTTTACCCGTTCATTATTATTAACATGGTTTAATTACCAACCCCGATTTCGGGGTGTTACAGTTAGATCTTATATACTAAATTAAAATTTTGACATTCAGAGTTAAATGTTCTTGGGTGCAAATTTATGTACAATTTTCTTATATTGATTCTTAAAGATATAACTTTTTCACCAGAGTTGTATTTGGATTTCCATATTAGAAGCTTTTTGATGTTTAAATGTTCTTTATATTTGTTAATTTTGAATGAAGTGAACTTAATCTTGTTGACGAGGTTGTTAAAGTTGGAACTCCAACTGTAATCTTTGAGCTTCAATTTAAAAAAAAGAAAAGGCACCGCTTGAAAGAAGGCATGCCCCCATTGGATCATCTTACACAAGGACTAGAACATGAGAAATTGCGGGCTCCTCTCACTTTGTATCTTGAAGAACAGAGATAATGTCGGGTCGTTGAAGCATGTAGTGAAAGAAAAGCCAAAAATGGACGAACTTGAAAAAGAAATATCACAATTAGTGAGCCTACATGAGCTTAAATTACAGCTCAAGAAATGGGCGAAACGAATGCTGTTGGATGAGAGGCGTAGGGCCCTTCATTTAAGAGTCGAGCCATGCAGACTGCCTCATATGGCTTTTCTTTGTAATCCAGGAACAGGTAATCAGCTAATTACAAATTACAGCCCGTTTCTGTTTTGGTTTGTAATATTAGAATATAAGTTTTTGGGTGCAGAATCGGAACCATGGCAAAGAGACATCAAATGGCCGTTACTTCGGCATGGGTTTGATCATCAACAACTCTTGGAAGGCCCATTTTTTGGTAAATCTGATCACAAGTGCTATTATGGTCCTATGGCGTTTACTTGCTGGTATGATAAAAAAGAAAGCGGGTTTCGACTTATGGGGTTGGGGTCACTACTATGAGGATGAAATTAAGGTTCAGAAAAGCTACATGGGCCCGAAGTATATCAACTATGGTCACAATTATAGGGGTTCGGGGTACAAGGGTTACTTATCTTATGATGTAATTCATTGCACCATGATTCGGTTGAATTTTTGTAATACCAAACTTGGCTATATTACCAAATGTATGTATAGAACTCGTAGGGCCCACATATATTCTATACTTTCTTGAAAGTTATATAAGAAATTCTGCAAGAATTGTTCTTTATTCTTTCATTTCAACTCTTAATGCAGCTGTTCAGACGCAATATTTACAATCACATTAGAATTGCATATGCAGCCGTTCACTGCATATCAGTGTATAATTGTAGCGATGATTTGGTTATTAATTTAAGAATGTAATATTAATACTCACAAAACCGATACTACCAGCTAAGTCCTCGATGCTCGAATACGCGATGGCAAACTAGACCCCGTCGGGCGCAATAGTACTATACTAGTCATGGTGGGACGTCGCGAGTATAAGTCCTAGCCCATATGTAACTAGCATCACGTATAACTATGCAAGTAAGTCATTCGCAAGTGATAAATAGTTTAAGCATTTGATATGATTCGATTTGATAGAAACGTATGTTACACCCAAAAGTGCAAAAGCAAAAAAGGGTTCAAGTATACTCACAGTGCGTATTCAGCAAGAACTCAACTTGATTGGATTAATTTAGAGTGCGCCTAATTTAGCATGAACACGGGATGGTAGCGTAAGCGAGGTGTGGTGAAAAGTTGAATAATAGGGCTAGAGGTAATCCGATCGGATGGCTATCCGGTCGGATGGGCTGATTCGGTTAGACAGTTCATTCGAACTGCAATCTAGTCGAACATTGATACTTTGATGCTTGTCCGGTCGGTTGACATGTTATCTGGTCGGTTGACATGTTGTCCGATCGGTTGACATGTTGTCCGATCGGCTGACATGTTGTCCGATCGGCTGACATGTTGTCCGATAGGTCGACATGTTGTCCGATCGGTTGGTTTAAAGTTGGTTTTCCGTTCGATCGGATAGCGGTCCGATTGGATGGCAACTCGTTTAAATTTTCTGATTACATCACACTCAATTGTTTCTGGAAAGGATACCGGTGAATTGACTGAGACGATGTGTCATCGTGTTAAACTACTGAAATTCCATCGAGTTCGGCCCGTTCTATCGGCTGGGAACCACCCCGTTCCATCAGATCTGGCCGCCCTTGACGGTTTTTCCATGTCTAATCCCGGAGTCACACATCACCTTGATTAGATACATAATACTCTAAGTGAGTTTGTTATAAAAACATGTGGAAATCACTCAGATCTGAGTCGTTCATGGTAAAATGAGGTCATACTTTGAAGTTCATATGAACTATTGATGACATCATCTTTGAACACCTCAAATCAGTAGATTTCACGGTTGAAAGTTGAGTTTTAAAAGATAGAAAGGTGTAGAATCGAGTGTAGATCATAGAAGTACAAAGTTTAGGTTGAAAACTTACAAGAATCGTGAGAAATCGAGAGATGAAGGGGTTGGAGCGTCTGGTCGAACAGTAGCAGTCACATCAAGTGTTCTTGATGTGACTGAGGGGTATTTATAGGCAAGGAGGAGGAAAGGATGGTGAGTGGGGGCCGTCCATTCGTCTGGCCCATCCGATCGGCTGGCCTAGCCGTTCGGCTGGCCCATCCGTCCGGATGACCGATCCGTTCGGATGTCCTTTGGCGAGCTGCGTTTAGGTGTTCCGTTTCGATTGTTTAAGCGTTGCGATAGTTTGGTTACACATTCTCATCCACATTTTCATATATTTATTATAATTAGCTACGTTGGGTCGTATATACATATCCATATTTCAAATATTCGGTGCAATAATCGAGTTGCGCGTGGTCGCGGGTGCGCTTTCGAGTTTGCGATGTGTTGTGCCACAATGACTGACGGGGTACTACTTGCTCGTGTTGCCATCATCGTCACGACGGCTGGAGGGATAGTTCTCGCCCGAAAGTCTTTGTTAGCGTTAATTGTTTGCGTTGCGACACATAACGGCCATCGAGGAGGGTAGAATAGGTCCTCACCCAATGTCATCGTGAGAGTTAGTATGTGCGAATGCGATGTGTTATAGCGATATAGTATGTGAAATATGCGAATATACTGCGAAATAGCGATGTATGCGATATAGTTACATTATGATCTGAATCTCTGGTGCTAGGCGTAACGAGTGTAGCGAGTAGTAAAAATGCACGAAAGTGCGGGTTGTTACAGTCTCCCCTGCTTTAGGAAATTTCGTCCCGAAATTAATCCAACAGGTAGACTTTTGAGAGTTGATCCTGTATAAGTAGCGATACAGCGAGTTAATTGACCGAGAGTTGACAAGCGAGATCGTTTCGAGTAAGAGAGATCGATTGCGATAGCGAGAGGCGACGTAATGACAAAAGTAGCATCCCACGAGTTGGCGTTTCAAAAGTACCTCGAGTCGCGAAGAATTTGTAAGTTCGATGCAATTGAAATTTTAAAGAACTTGAAAGGTTTCTCATAACGTAGGGTTAACTGAGTTGATTGTTAACCAACGCTGCAAGAAACGTTCGTTTTTAGATGTTTAAAAGAAATTTGGAAGGAAATCTTGAAAAATTTTCTTATAACGTAGGGTCAACTGAGTCGATGTTAACCAACGTTGCAAGAAAGTTTAGGTTTTAAACATTTTAAGGAATTCGAAAATGAAAACTGGGGTTACGGAAACTCTCCTATGACATGGGTTCAAGCTGAACTCGATGTCGAACCAACGTCATAAGAAAGATTTCGTTTTGATATTGCAAATTTTTTTTTAAAGAAAACTGGACTTTTGAGACTTCCCTTGGGCATGGAGTTAAGCTGATTCGATGTTACCTCCACACTGTGAGGAAATTTCACTTGTCCAATGGTTTTAATAAAAATTTTATAAAAAAAAATCAGTTTTTAACAGTTTGAAAAGTTACTCAACACCGAGCCCCACTTGGCACTTTCTCACGAAAGTTTGTTAATATGGTTAAAACACTTAATTATAGGAAGTACCAGCTGCTTATGCACCATGTTTCTCCCGTATTACTTCCGTTTCGTGAGGCGGTGTCATGTGCGCCGATATGACACAGATAGAATTGCGCTACCTCAGTCCAATCGATAGGAAGTCGAACTGAGTTGAAAATGGAATCGAATAGGTTAAACATGCGAGTTGAATTGCGAACGTAGCTATAACAGCGTGCGCGAGTAGCCTGGTGACACGAAACATTGATGTGTCGTGTCTGGATAGGCGTCGAGCGATAAGCGATAAGCGAATAGCGCAATTTCGATTAGATTCCACATTAAACCCACATGGCACGTTTCCATGAGAGTTTGCTAACATGGCAAACCACCACGTTCGACCAGGTTAGTTTTGTCCCGTGAAGCGATGTCATGCATACTAATACCACACAACCTGCGATGAATACCAAGCGACGAGCGATAAGCGGTACGCGATAAGCGAATAAGCGATAGACGATACACGATAAGCAATACAATGTGGTTCTTCTAGCGTTTTTTTGAAGCAAAGCTCTCGTTCAACTCCTTGTAATCCATAGTATATGAAATCAGAATCACATATTATGAAATAAAAAACATTTGAAATCAGACGTCAATTAAAGTTTTATACCTCCGTCTGCTGGTTCTGGTTTGTTGCGATGATGATGATCCCTGCTGCAATGATGATCTCCTGCTGCGATGATGATGATCGATCTCCTCTGCTACGAACGTTTTGTCGTCTGATACTCTGCTAACTGCTGTGAATGTATGATATGAGCGATTGAAAGTCTGAAACTGAATGTTTCTCTCCCTTCCCTGTGCGACATTTTGTTTCCCTGATCTGATCGCAGGCCCTTATTTTTGTTTACTTTACTGGTCACTTGGGCTTGTTAATTGGGTTTTAAAATTGGGCCATTTTCTTTAAAACTTTTAAGCAGACCCTTATTTAAAAACTTTGGGTCTTTTAAGCAGACCTTTATTTATAAAAACATCTAGATTTTTTTAAATATATATTTTTTTCTAACATTTTTTTAATAAATGTTTCATTCCAATCACCAGGGAAAATTACATAAGGATAGCAGGTAGACGAGCAACAAACTGCGCCGCCATCCCCTTCTGAATAGAAAACCCTAATCTACTAAAAACAAAGCCTCGCCCCTGAGGGGTTGAAACGTTGTTGTGGACCACACGCTGAACTCTAGCCAAGAACCAAACCGCCTCTGGAGCCAAGGTGCCGAACGTGTCAAACGCCAAGGGGAAAAAGGCATGTTGATTATCCTCACAAGCTTTCGCGTGCTTTTCCACCTTATTTGACTCTGCTTTCAGTACCGCTTACCCCGCCACAAACCCATTTTCCCGGAACCTGGCTAGGGGGATACACCTGTGAGATCGACACAAGCATGTTTCCCGCCTTCCCAACCAAAAACTAGCACGTCAGTCGGGCGTAGGTGCACCTCCTTCCATCGGGTCTGTAAGAAAATTAACTGGTGCCTGTTTCTTTGCCGAGATCCCTGCTCGTCTGTGAATATCCATTAACGCCTCTCGAACAAAGTCATGGCGATACTTAAACCCCGGCAACTCTCTACATTGTAACGTATGCTCCCCGTATTTATCCAGACATGCATGTATGAAATTGAGTGAAGTGTATGAGATTTTCATGGAAGCAAAGAGTGCAAACAGATAGGAGGATGAGAGGAAGTGTTTTATAGATCCTCAAGGGAATCCAGCAGTTGATCCTAATATGGTAGATTTTAAAGCGTTTGTTGCTGCTATTCCAACTGCAGGAGTGTTTTCCTCAAAGATCAGAGAGAATCCGAACTATAAGAAAGAAGTGGAGGAGGGCATAAGAAGGGTGATCTATGCCAGTGTCGAGAAGAAAAAGAGTATTGAAGAAATTGTTGATGAGAACCAGAAAAAGAAAGAAGAGATTCTGACAAAGACGACTGACAACACACCTGCGGCAGATCAAGTTGAGGTAACAACTCAACCTAAATCTACTGAGTCGTCTGATAATGCTAAGACAACTGATAAAAATAATGAAATTGATAATAAATCTGAAGTTAAAACTGCTGAGCAGTATAGGAAATGCATGGAAACATGCAGTAACTGTACTGAGAAGGATGAAAAGTTAAGATCCAGAAACACTGAGTTTACAAAAATAGAAAATGTTTTTAAAGAAAAATATAACGAAATGTTTGAAATTGAAAAATTTTTAAAACAAAAAGAAGAAGAGCTAACACTGTGATAATCTTGAAAAAGAAAACAAATTTTTAAAACAAAAGTGTTTAGTAGATTGCAACGAGTGTTTACAAAAGGATAATATTATTCAAGAGTTGCAAAAAGAATATAATGGAATGAAAGTGTCATATCATACTGTAAAAGAAGGTTATGAAACTTTGAAGAGTCAAGTTAAAAGTTTGGATGGGAGATTGTCAAAATGTTTAAAAACAACAAGACTTGTTAAAGCCAAGTATGAAGGAAAACAACTGGTTTTAAATCAATATATTGATCAAGTTGCTGAACTTAAACGAGAATTGGCTGAAAAAGAAAAGATTGTTAATAAACTTCAAATTATCATGTTTCTTCGTATATTCTTGAACGTATTTTCAACATCACACTAGATAATGATGAATCTGAAAAGAACAAAAAGGGAATTGGGTCAGAATATCATCAGGTGCCACCGCCGTTGGAGAATAATTATACATTCTATGATGACGAAAAGGTGGAAAAAGCAATAAACATGGTAGACCAATTACCTGACAACATTGATGTGACTTACTCCAAATCTGATGATATTGATGATTCAGAGGTGGTAGGTAAGGTTGTTGAAAGCATTCTGAAAGATGAATCTACCAAAACAGATAAGTCCGAATCACATGATGAAGATGAGGAAAGTTTTCACACAAATTATCTAAAGAATTCAAAATCTGAGAAAAATGTGAATGATGATTCAATAGGATTGGTATATTACATGATTAGATCAGACAAATTATTCTCAGATATTGAAGTTCCGATTCAAAATGTGATTTCGGAAAAGATTGACAAAGTTTTCAAACTGGTGAAATTGCAAAATTCGCTAGTAAGAGCAAGACAACTTTTTATAACAAAACTGGTTACAAAAAGAAAAATACAAAGGCTGGGTTGGGTTATAAAAAGAAACAAAATCAAAGGAAACGGGCTGAAAAGACAAACTATCAGAAAAAGATGAACTTTGTTCATGGAACAAGTTCTGAAGAAGAGAAAGAACTCCAATTTAGTCGACAAACTAATGAAGAGTTCTATGCTCAGAAAAAACAAGTTAAAGATGTTTCCAAGAAATCATGCTTTAAATGTCAACAAGTGGGACACGTGAGTTGTAAATGCCCACAGAATCTGAAGCCTGTTGATGTTGAGAAAAAGAAAGTTGATGAGGTGAAACAGAAGTCATCCAAGGTTGAATCAAAACAAACCTAGAAACTAAAGACACCCAGATTTGAGACAAAACAAAGTTGGAAATCAACGGCTGATTTGACAAAGCCAAACCAATTTGGAAACCAAAAGTTGAATTATCAAAACAAAACATTCAAAATGAATCAAGATTTTATCAAAGGAATGTTTTAAAAGGACAAATTTTGGTGGTCAAGAAATAGACATCTGTGAGTGATAATCGGAAAATAGATTCAACCGAGAAGGTTGCATTATTCAAATGATTGAGTTGTTTGAATGTGTAGGTGCTCCTGAAAACAGATGAATGTCAAATTGAGGAGAGGAACAGCCTGGCACAGGAGGAGGCAGTCCCCTGTGAATGAAAAACAGGGAGTTTGTTTGTTTTTGTATATAAATAAAACATAAATCAAAAACACTAAAAATAGAAAAATTTAAAAAACTAAAAAATATGTTTTTATTTTGTCAAAAATTGAAAAATGAAAAAATATGTTTGTTTTTAAATTTATTAAAAATAAAAATTTTGAAAAAATATTGATTGAATATGCCGAAACCCTCACGGCTGAACAAACATAATCAATTTCGCAAGTGATTGAAAATGGTTTTAACATTGTTAAAAATCAATGTGTTGTAAATCATGGGGGTACTTTATGCAAAACAGAGCATGTTATTGCAGAAAATGGATGGTGAGATGAAGGTATCTGCATCGGTTATCAAATTTTCTTTAAATGTTTTGCATTTTAGGGGGAATAAAAATTTTGAAAATACAAAAACATTTGAAAATTTGAAAAAGCCAAAAACATAAGAAAAACAAAAAGAGTTTTCTGTAAAAAGAGGGAAATGATAGTACATCAGTAGACAATCACAACATGCTAATGAATTGAAAAGTCAAATGTGATAAATGGTCTCATTGATGATATGCCAGTAGGCTTTTACACACTCAGTAAATTGATTTCGAGATATAAACCTAAATATCAACAACTTAGTTATCTCGTGGGGAACATCTCTAGGATATATGGACTTAGTACTCCGAAATTTCATTTGAGAGATTGCCTGATTCTGAGATATTAGGTCTTTATACTTATTGATATCTAGGGTATTATACTTGTTCTTCTGATTTTGCGTCAGCAATGGCCTAGACCTTGTATAATACTTTGCGTGCTTTAAAAGCTTTCCCTCTCCATAAAAATTGAAAAATATCGAAAGTATAAATCAAGTGCAGTTGTAAAGAAGATTCCTAAGTGGAACACACCTAAAGTCGAGCCTTCATCTCTTTGACTGAACGGTAGTTCATACCTGAGCTCTCAAGGCCTTGCACTAACCCAGAGTACAGATATCAATATAGTATACTCACCTGTAAGACTGAATCTAGGGAATCTTGATACGGGAGTATATTCTGAGGTGGGACACGCGAATAAGTTTAAGTTCTTAAAACATTAAATCTCGTCTCTTGAATCAATGGAAGTCTTTGTGAAAATTTAAGTGGATCAGTATACTGACAATCTAAGTGAATCGTTTAAAACTTAAAGTCTATAAAAAGGTCAACGGTGCTAGTGATTTGTCATAAACTGATATGATCCTCTGACATGAAATCAAATAAAAACATTGTCTGTAAATATTTGTTTACTGCTTTACTTTGTAAAAGACAAAAAAAAAATTGTTTCTACTTTATTTTCGTCAACCGATGTCTGAAAGCTGAGTTTCAAAATCTAAGTATGCTGAACATGTTTCTAAAAATAAACAAGTTCATTAATTTGAAACTTGAGGTTTATAAATGAAAAATAAAAAAACTGTTTGTAAAATATCCAAGGTCATTAAGTTGGACTTGGATGATTATC
Source organism: Helianthus tuberosus (assembly GCA_030545235.1). NCBI lineage: Eukaryota > Viridiplantae > Streptophyta > Magnoliopsida > Asterales > Asteraceae > Helianthus > Helianthus tuberosus. Next base: position 57,685 of record JARYGA010024104.1, read on the forward strand.
TGAGAGGATTTTGGATGCTTAACTATCAAATATATAGTTATTTGATAGGGGGAGAGAGCCAGTATGAAATCCTGGAGTTTTAAAACTGTCAAAAGGGCCAGGTTTCGATACTGAGATATAATAAGCTTAATTGTCAAATTTTTGAAAGAAAGATTACGATCCCAATAGCTGAGACTAAGGGGGAGTCTGAAGAAAAGCTTAAAGCAAGAGGGAGCTTGTAGTGATAGAACCAGGTGACGATCCTGAAAAGCCGAAAGCTTAAAGAAAGGGGGAGCCTGGAGATAGAGTCGATTGAAAGGAGGAGCTGCTGAAGCAGGAAGCAGATTCAAGAGGAGCTTGTAAAAGCAAGAGGGAGTCTGTGGTGCTGAAGATGTCAAAGCTTCTGGAAGACTTAGAGAGAGAAACGAATAAAGCTACGATATTGACTGTAGCAATATCCAAGGGAGAGTCTGTGAGAGAAGTATGTCTATCGCTTCCGTCAATCACGTATCGTAGCTGAGAAATGGTCAAGACAAGGTTTAGAAGTGAAGATATTTAAATAAGGTTCATACTTTGTTAAGAAGTCCGTCCTTGATTAAGTGTCGATCTTTAGATAAAAGTCCATTAGTACGAGGAGTCCATTTGTACGAAATGGGTGCAAGTGTTAGTAAGGATGGACTCACCCTATAAATAGGGGAGGAGTCTTGAGCATTCAGAACTTTTGCTACTTTTGAGAGCATATTGTTTCAAGGTATTGTAATTGTCATATCAATCAATAGAAACATGTAACATTTCCATTTTTATCATATAAGAATTATAGGTTTGTTTAAATTTATTAACCACTAGTAACTAGTTTTATTTTTGGGCAAATTGGAAAACAAAAATCCCATCTTTCTGAAATTGGCCGATAATAATCTCAAGTCAATTATTAGCCAATAATAATCCGACCTCGCCCAATTTTTTTGTAAAATAGTCCGCCGTTAAAATAGCTTAACGGAGTTAAGTTTTTTTCCGAATTACAAACCGATGTTTTAGGGCTTTTGATCAGAACGAGGATACGAGTCGATTGATGTAAAACTTACCTCAAAATACTGCCCCCAACCCACGAAAACGGTGCTTCAATTCGGGTGTTTAACTTCCAATTAACAAAATTCAAGCCATTTCGAACACAATTTCGAGGTAAGTTTTACATCAATCGACTCGTATCCTCGTTCTGATCAAAAGCCCTAAAACATCGGTTTGTAATTCGGAAAAACACTTAACTCCGTTAAGCTTATTTTAACGGCAGACTATTTTACAAAAAAATTGGAAGAGGTCGGATTATTATTGGCTAATAACTGACTTGAGATTATTATCGGCCAATTTCAGAAAGATGAGATTATTATTTTCCAATTTGCCTTATTTTTAATTAATCGATTCATATAGTTTTAAAAACTATTTTATATATATAATTGGTTGGAATGTTATACTAATTAATTGGCTTGTATATATGTGTGACATTTATATTTTCTATATTAAAATAAAATATATAAAAACTTATATTATTAAACGGCTAGGCTACGGGTAAATTGACTGTTAAAAATATGAAGTACCTAGACGGGCCTAGGAACCGTTTAATAATTAAATTATAAAAATACATTATATTTGAACTTACTCTATTTTTAATGAAACTTGGTTCAAAATGTAGATACAAATATTCTCGTTCTAATGACATATTCATTGTTTTATAAAACGTCATATTTTAGAAGTTATACGCGCCAAATAAGTGAAGCAGCTGAATTAATTATAATATATAAATTAATAAAATAATAATAATAATAATAATAATAATCATTATCTAAAACGTACGTATGGAATAATAAAATAATATAAGTTTTAATTTTAATATATAAAATAATAAAAACATATATTAGTTGAGAATGTATACGTTTCTTCTGCTTCATGATTCAAAATGAATCATGCCTTTACGTGATCCCCAAGTTCAATGTATATAAATAGGAGCATCCTACAACAATTCAAATTGTCCAACCTTCTTTCCGTTCATTTATCTCGCTATCGCCCTCTCTCTCTCTAAACTTATATTTTTTTATTTTTTCACTCATAATAATAACAAGGGCCTGCCCCGTTTTAAGTGTTTTAACCCCTGATCACTGATACCTTGTCTAATTGATCTAGGGCCCCGTAATGTATGTCAAGGCTCTGCCCGACTAAGTTCGTTGCTGTTCTGTCTCGAGACGTAGGGATAAAGTTGAATTGGGTTATTATATTTAACGCGAGGACATTATATATTTATTAAATAGCTCAGGAGTTATACCCAATATTCTATCAAGAGGCTTTTAGTTGAACTCTAAAGTTACAAAGTGAGTCAATTCTCTTTTCTGACAGTTTATGAGTCATTAGTATGGGAGGTTTTATACATTACTTGACCCTCGTTACTATTGGCCAAAAAGTTAGCCAATAGTAGCATGACCACAAGCACAGGGGAATTGTGCCCCAGTAGCCATAGCCTATAACTAATATTATTTCTACATTACTATATTAAATTATTAATAAATTTAATATATGATTGAAATAAATTCCAATGAGGTGTATATAAAATAGAGCTTTGTAGTATACTGAAACATTTTAAAGATTATTAAAATATATTAGTTATATTAAAGAAAATATAATTAATAAAATAACAAGTAATACACTGGATCATTAAAATATAAGTTTACTAGGGAGCAATTTTGATACAAGGTAATATATTTATGATAGTTTTATATTGTATGTATTTAATTAATACATTTTAATAGAAACCATAGTTTTATATATCCTTTAATATATTAATCATTATTAAAATATATTAATTATATTAAAGAAAATATAATTAATAAACATTAGTAATATTATAGAAAATATATTTAATAAACCTAAATTACTATTAACATTATAAAATAATATTTAGTTAATAAATGTATATCATGATAAAATGTCAAATATAATATATCCTACTATACTAAGATTATACTTTAAATTTTAGTCACGTTAATATATTAAATAATAATATTACAATTATTTAATTAATATATTATATTTGATAAAGTTATAGTTATTAATTTAACAGAAAATGATATCTTTCATTTTCTGGGCTAATTGGTTTTGTGCCATGGAAAATATATTTGACAAAGTAATGTCATGGGACACTACTAAGTTCGGAGTCACTAGTTGAAAGAATGATCAACAGTGATATGAACAGTAATATGACCAGAGTCACTAGTTGAGAGAATGATCAACAGTGACATAACCAAAGACACTAGTTGAGAGAATGATCAACAGTGTTATGACCCCAGTCACTAGTTGAGAGAACGATCAACAGTGATACGACCACAGGCACTAGTTGAGAGAATGATCAACATTATGACCTCAGTCACTAGTTGAAAGAATGATCAATAGTGATTTGACCACCATCACGGGAATCGCATAATGACCGATACCTTTGAATAATTGTAAGATATACTATTGTAACAACTCTCATTAAAATTACTATTTCTTATTTTATTTTGTCCAATAGGAAACCCTAATTGAGACCCTCAAGTAATATTGCATGACCCCTAAAATTTTCAGAACAATCGGAACTAGGATCAGGGCCCCTAAAACTCAGGGGGGGGGGGGTATTCCCTAATCGATATTATCTTCACAGTTCGTTGTCAAAATCGAATTTTAGCAAAACGTCGACTCATCCAGGCTACAATTACACGAGGCTACCCTATGCTAGGAATTTCTTGCCTGTAAACCTGTCGAATATTATCCTGGTTGCACTTACAAGGAATTTCTTGCCTGTAAACCTGTTGAATTTGCAGGCAATGAAGGGGCGACTGCTGCACTACGTTGGTTGGAGAAAACTGAGGCAGTAATTAAAATAAGTAAATGTGCCGAGGAGGATAAAGTCTTGTATGTTTCTCACCTTTTCAAGGAAGAAGCATTGGAATGGTGGAATACAATATTACAAGCAAAGGGAAGTGACATGGCCTATGCCATGAGTTGGGAAGAATTTAAGCGTCTGGTGGAAAGAAAATTCTGCCAAGAATATGAAAAAGAGCAAATGGCGAATAAATTCCTGAGCCACCGAATGGTGGATGTTGATTGTCGAGGGTATACTTCGAAGTTTTTCGAATATGCTTGAATTGTGCCTACTCTGGCTTCGCCAGAACCGATACTTATTTCTCGCTACATTTGGGGTTTAATTAGCGAGATCCGTGATATTGTCAAAGCTGCGAGACCCCGCACGATCGATGATGCGGTGGAATTAGCTAACACTTTGACTGACGGACTGGTGCGTACGCGAGAGGAAAATAGGAAGAAGGAATTGGCTCAGAAAATTTCCCAAGGATTTCGTGTGGGTAATAATAGCAATTTCACGAAAAGAGGAACTGGGCAATCTTCCACTCCGCCATTCTGCAGGAACTGTAAAAAGAAACATTTTGGAAAATGTAATGAACCCTGCAACTTCTGCAAAGCTATAGGACATCGTGAAGAAGATTGCAGAAAGAAAACAAAGATCTGCTACAACTGTGGAGAAGCTGGCCATTTTAGACCAGAATGCCCTAAATTGGTCAAACCAGCAGATAACATGGCCAAACCTGCTGAAGGGACTAACAAGAAAAACGCAAGAGCCTTCCAATTGACCACGCAGGAAGCCGAACTGATTCCTGACGTAATAGCTAGTACGTTCCTAGTTCATGACGTCTATGCAAAAGTATTATTTGACTCTGGTGCAAACCAAAGTTTTATAAATACTTCATTCTGCCAAGCTCTTATGCTACCCTTAACCAAACTTAGGCAGATTTATACAATAGAAACGGCAGATGGGAACTCTGTTAATATAGATACGGTTTTGCAAAAAGAAAATATAGAACTTTTAGGCCATAAATTTTCTGTAAACCTGTTACCTATGGATTTAGCCGGATTCGATGTTGTATTAGGAATGGATTGTTTAGTAGCCAACCATGCTCGAATCCTCTATGATAAGAATTCCATAGAAATTCGTGCACCCACAGGAGAAGTAATTATGATTACGTGGGATAAGCCGCGTAAACCAATGAAGTTCATTTCGGTAATGAAAATTGCTCGTTATGAACGAAAGCAAGGAATAGTGTATATGATTTCGGTAATCATTAGCACTAAGGGTATGGAACTTAAGGAAATTCCTGTAGTATCAGAATACTCGGATGTATTCCCTGAAGAACTACCAGGATTACCACCCGATAGGGAAGTAGAATTTAGAATTCATCTAATCCCTGGAACTACACCGATAGCCAAGGCACCTTATCGGTTAGCACCCACCGAAATGTTAGAACTGAAAAAGCAATTAGATGAATTGCTCAGTAAAGGATTCATACAACCTAGTTCATCCCCTTGGGGAGCACCAGTGTTGTTCGTAAAGAAAAAGGATGGTTCAATGAGAATGTGTATTGATTATAGGGAATTGAATAAAGTTACAATTAAGAATCGATACCCATTGCCTAGGATTGATGATCTTTTTGATCAATTGCAAGGAGCTAGATATTTTTCTAAGATAGATTTACGCTCTGGATATCATCAGTTGAAGGTACAAGAAGAAGACATACCTAAAACTGCTTTCAGAACTAGGTATGGTCACTACGAGTTTACAGTTATGCCCTTTGGATTAACAAATGCTCCTGCAGCATTTATGGACATGATGAATAGGATCTGTAAACCGTACTTGGATAAATTTGTAATTGTCTTCATCGACGATATACTTATTTATTCCAAAAGTCAGGATGAGCATTGTCAGCACCTGCATGCACTCTTAACTTTGTTAAGAAAGGAAAAGCTTTACGCCAAATTCTCGAAGTGTGAATTTTGGCTACAGGAGGTGCAATTTTTAGGACACATGGTGAATCACGAAGGTATTCACGTAGATCCCTCCAAGATAGAAGCAATCACCAAATGGAAGGTCCCGCAATCAGCTACGGAAGTTAGAAGTTTTCTAGGATTAGCTGGGTACTATAGGCGCTTTATTAAAGATTTTTCTAAAATAGCTGTGCAATTAACTAAACTAACCTGTAAAACAGTTAAGTTTGAATGGGGACCTAATCAAGAAGAGGCTTTTAGGATTTTAAAACAAAGGTTAACAAACACCCCAATTCTTGCCTTACCAGAAGGGACAGAAGATTTTGAAGTTTACTGTGATGCCTCTAAGCTAGGATTAGGATGTGTGCTAATGCAACGCAAAAAGGTAATTGCGTATGCCTCAAGGTAATTGAATTAGCACGAGGAAAATTATACGACGCATGATTTAGAATTAGGAGCAATAATTTTTGCCCGTAAGATTTGGAGACACTATCTATATGGAAGTAAGTTTACAGTTTATACAGATCATAAAAGTTTAAGGTACATATTTGGGCAAAAAGAATTGAACATGAGACAAAGAAGATGGATGGAAATTCTAAGTGACTACGACTGTGATATCCAATATCACGAAGGAAAAGCAAATGTAGTCGCAGATGCGCTAAGTCGTAAGTATCATGAAAAGCAAAAGCGAGTTCGTGCTCTTAGATTAAGTTTACAATTAGATTTAATGGAACAACTGAAAAATGTTCAAGCCACAGCAATCAAGGATGATGATGAAGGAATGAAAGGAAGAATAAAGGAGTTAGAGCAAGGAGCTGATGGAATTTGGAGATTCCACCAGAAAAGGATTTGGGTACCTAAGCAAGAAAATTTAAGAAATAAGATTTTAGAGGAAGCCCATAAATCTAGGTATACCATGCACCCGGGAAATAATAAGATGTACCAAGATTTAAGAAATAATTTCTGGTGGATAGGAATGAAAAAGGACATAGCTAGATATGTAGCTAAGTGTCTAACTTGTTCACAAGTTAAGGCAGAACACCAGAAACTTTCAGGGTTACTCCAACAATTAGAAATGCCTGTTTGGAAATGGGAACTAATAACCATGGATTTTGTTACTAAGTTGCCCAAAACCAGAAAAGGTAATGATGCGATTTGGGTAATTGTGGATCGATTAACCAAATCAGCTCATTTTCTACCCATGAAAGAAACCTTTAGCATGGAAAGGTTAGCAAAATTATACGTAGACGAAGTAGTATCCTTATGTCACACCCCGACCACGTGGAACATACAAAACGTGGCGGAAACGTCGGGGAGTGTTGTAACAGAATTAATGTTTCAAATCCATGGCAATTGAAGTTTCGTTTTATTGATTAAAAGTGTTACAATGTCTTAACAAACAAGGAAATACAACATAATTAACTAGTCTTGCATCTTTTATTGTCACTAAAGCCCAAGTCTGTCTATGTGTATCTTGTCCATCTTATGCAACAGTTCCTGAAAAACACATGTGAAAATATGGTACGTCAGCATAAAAATGCCGGTGAGATACATAGGTTTTGTGAAAATAGGTTTCATGACTTATGTTTGAGAAAATGTTTAGTCATGAACCTTGTTATTTGCTTTGTTTTGTAAATCATTTGAAAATCGATAAGATCAGATGATATGTATAAATAATGTATAATGTATGGTTAAATGAATAACCATGTAAAATGAGTTTGTATTAGATAAGTTGTTTGTAAATCAATGTCTTGTGAAAAATATGTTATTTGTATAAAATGTTCTATGTCTCAACCTGAAATGATTCAGATAACGCTACAATATGTAATACCATACAAACACTTATATATAGGAAGTACCAGCGGCGTATCCACCATGCTTGTATCATATTACACACGCATTGTTACTTAATCACTTAATCAAACCAAACCAACAATGTACAATGTCAATGTTTAAACCAATTGCCAAAATGTAAGCATGTAATGAATAATAAGTGTACTAAGTATGCAACAACATACATACATAGCATGTAAACTGAAATATCTGTACTAAGTATGCAACAACAAACATACATAGCATGTGAACTGAGATAATGTGTCCATATGCTGAGTAAACATATGCAACAGAAATGTAATGTAAAACGATGTACTAAGTATGCTAAGTTAACATACAAAGCAGAAAAGTCATGTAAATAAATGTACTAATAGTGTACTAATGAACATAACCAGTATATGATATGAAAACAGGAAAGCACGAAAGTAACAAGTAGGCACATGTGTTCCACCCCAAAACAGTTTGGAAAACAGCAAAAGAGGGGTCTATGTACTCACTTGAGATTGCTCAGTAGTCCTTGAGTAACAACCAAACAATGCTAGAGATCGCGGAATATCAAACGGCACCTAATATAGGTAACTACATTAATAAACCGGACCTAAATCGGAAGACTGGGTAGCATTAGGGTTTGTAAACCAAACGAGTGTGGAGACTCGTGTGATATGGTTTAACAAAGCCTACATACTAAATGAAACCTAACATAACTGTCTACGACCCATTATGACCCGTTTGGGTAGCTTATGCTACTTTAACGTGTCGTGCGCGTGAAACGCGTTCGGACCGCCTAACTAGTCCTATGACAAGTATTATATGCCTAAACATGTTAAATAATCAGTTACGTGACAAAAGTTTAGGTTACATATGCTTAATTACCAATTATACATGAAAAGGGTATTCTGGTAATTTACCTAAGGCATATAAACTACCTATCATACAACTACTTAAACGTCGTGACCATAAGGTATAACCTCGGAAGGTTATTCCCTACACTATGGTCACCTAATGGGTTTGGTCGGATCCTAATGATCGACCAAACTGGGTCGGGTTCGAAGGTATAGGCGATTTATTAGATCGCCTACCCTACGACCCTAGACAACGTGGTAATCAGTGGGCATAGTCCCAAGGGACTATGACCAACGTGATTACACTCACGTTGCGAAGTTCAAACGAACTTCGCATTGACCATTACTGGTCAATGCTGAAAGTCAAACAAAGTTTGACTTTCTGACTCGAAAAGCAGTAAAAATAAGGAAAAGAACGAAGGAATACTAACCCAGGGTCCAAGAATGGAAGGTTTGGATCCGAACACTCTCAGGTATGAAGTGTTAAACACGACAACTTAGAGAGCAAGTTCAGATTCAAAGGTGTGAGTTTTTGGTTGTGATGTTGGTTAGTATTTATAGGAAATGGTCCACCGCTAGGATCGTTTCTTGGAAAAGGAGGCAATGATCAAGGCCGTACACTTGTCGGAATGTTATGGTGCCACAAATGCTCCATAACTTAGTGATTAAGCAAGTTGCAAACATGTGGTTGTGGTTAAACCTGCTGAAAACAGGCTGTTAAACATTGCACCTGGTCTGCAGACCCCATACGCATCGTATGGTATACATACCATACGCATCGTATGGTGCAAGTTTGGCAGAATTACAGTTTTGGTCCCTGAACTGTATTTTGGCCATTTTTGACACGTTTAAGGCCCGTTAACCCCATTTCAAAGCTCTAAAATGAAGTTAAAATATAGGGAACTTAAAACATGCTCAAAAATATCTCGGATGTCGGTTCGTTTAGCCGTACGAACGCGATGTTCGCTTAATTACGACGGAATGCGCATAAGCGCGAAAAAACGATCCAAATGACGAAACGAACGGATTTTTCTTAAGGCGAACACTAAAATATAATGTAGTCATGCTTACATAAATTTTTGGATGTCCGAATGTATGCAGAACGTGAGTTACGCGTAAAGATGCAAACTTGTGCACTTTTTGACACTTTTAGTCCCTGAATGACCCTAAAGTTTATTTTAGCACACCGAACCCCTCAAAGCCTATTTCTAAGCTATGTGAAGGATATTTAGGGTATGTTTAACTTATGGTCATGCTCCGGAAGGTCTGTTACAGTTCAAATTGGCATACTTTCGCAGTTTGTCAACTTTAGTCCCTGTAAGCGATTAAACTTTGATTTCACCACACCAAACCTTCCAAAACTTATATCTAAGTTATGTATAGGTTATTTGAGGTATGTTAAGCCTATTTCACTATTCCGGAGTGTTCGTTGGATTAAACTGGTTATATCTACACATCAGAGCGCGTATAACCCTCCAGAAAGCGATTTAAAGCTTGAAATTGAACAAGAATTGATATGTGTAAACGATACACATATTTTTACAAATCCCAAGTATGAAATACTATATTTCATTGGTTTGGCATTTGTCTGATGGTTGGAGTGACACGGGTGTTACAGTCTCCCCTACTTTAGGAAATTTCGTCCCGAAATTAATTCGTAGGAGTCTAACTGTGGCTTTGTGTCAAATAACCACCAGAGATATGAAAGGCATAATCCTGTTATTTCTCTTTAACGGACATTCTTCAGAATTGAAAAATGAACGGAGTTATTTTCAACAGGCATTCTTTAGAAACAAAAAAAAAATGAACGGAATAGTCATTTTACATCTTCAGAAACAAAAATGAACCGAATGAGTCATTTTACATCTTCAGAAACAAAAATGAACCGAATGAGTCATTTTACATCTTCAGAAACAAAAATGAACCGAATGAGTCATTTTACATCTTCAGAAACAAAAATGAATGGAATAGTCATTTTACATCTTCAGAAACAAAAATGAACCGAATGAGTCATTTTACATCTTCAGAAACAAAAATGAACGGAATAGTCATTTTACATCTTCAGAAACAAAAATGAACCGAATGAGTCATTTTACATCTTCAGAAACAAAAATGAACCGAATGAGTCATTTTACATCTTCAGAAACAAAAATGAATGGAATAGTCATTTTACATCTTCAGAAACAAAAATGAACCGAATGAGTCATTTTACATCTTCAGAAACAAAAATGAACGGAATAGCCATTTTACATCTTCGGAAACAAAGATGAACCGATTGAGTCATTTTACATCTTCAGAAACAAAAATGAACCGAATGAGTCATTTTACATCTTCAGAAACAAAAATGAATGGAATAGTCATTTTACATCTTCAGAAACAAAAATGAACCGAATGAGTCATTTTACATCTTCAGAAACAAAAATGAACCGAATGAGTCATTTTACATCTTCAGAAACAAAAATGAATGGAATAGTCATTTTACATCTTCAGAAACAAAAATGAACCGAATGAGTCATTTTACATCTTCAGAAACAAAAATGAACCGAATGAGTCATTTTACATCTTCAGAAACAAAAATGAATGGAATAGTCATTTTACATCTTCAGAAACAAAAATGAACCGAATGAGTCATTTTACATCTTCAGAAACAAAAATGAACCGAATACATGACAAAATTCGCTGTGGTCTCTGTGCACTGAATTTCCATAATTATGTACGCGTCCATAATTACGTAATTCCTTGCACAGTCCGCACAGTGCATTTCATGATGTGTAGGGGAAGAAAATATCAAACCTGTGATGAGTGTGACTAGACTACCATAGGGTCCTTTTAATCAGATCAACACATGATCTTTTTAATTAGACCTCCAAGGAGTCCTTTCAGCTATATCATCATTTGATATACTTAACCAGATTTTTGGATCAATCTGTTTAACTAGACCACTCAAGGGGTCTAATTATAGAATAGTACAATAAAATCCAAGGGACTTAACTACAACGTAGAAGCCCATTGAGGATTTAATATAGTACCTTTGGATATCCTACTATGAATCCCTTATACGAAGATATGGAAGATTCTATGAGGATTTGGATGACAAAACTTGGATCACACAAAAACATAAAAGGAAACACATAAGCACATAATCACATAGTTGTTTGACTTGTTTATTAATTTGTTATCTTTGGACGCGGATACTTAAAGCACACCAGGAATCCAATTCGTGGATTTCATTTGGCACTTTAATCATTTCAAGAATCCATTCATGAAGATAGGATGATCTACCAAAAATTCGATTTTCGTTTTCAGGAAAACGCAATATTCGAATTAAGGTACACAATAATTTAGGACATACGGAAATACCCTTGAGTACCCTATTAAGAATTTATAGTGGTACTTGGGGTATTCGTACAGAATTATAACTTGCACCTTGTACCTCATCTCTTTGCAAGAGACGGGTACTTAGGATCTTTGTGTAAAACGCAAGAGATTGTAAAATGGAAGAATTTTGGGGTTTGTCTGTTCTTCAAGGAAGGCGGTTCCCCGATTGTCGGTATTGTAAGGGATATGTTGTTTATACATACAATCACATAAATACATTATGATGTAAATAAAAGATTTATTTATAAACAATGATAACAACTGTTTCACGGACATTGACAACAAAAGAAAATAATACATAAGACATGATTATTTCTAAACGGTGTTGTCTTCTAGTCGGTCAGATGTTCATCTCTGTATTGGATTAGCATTAGCAAGCCTTGGGCAATTTCTTCGGAAATGTCCCATCTCACCACACTTGTTGCACGAACCCGGTGGAAAGCGAGCTCGGGCAGGTTTGTTGTTAGCTTGATTCGGTGCAACTGCTGCAACGCAAACTTTTGCCACATGACCTTTAAGTCCACAAATTTGGCATTCGTGGCACTTCACATTAGCATGATGATGTATACCACATCGGTTGCACAAGGGTGAAGTTCCGTTGTATGGCTTCCTAGCACGGGGTTTAGCTGGTTGGTTGGGGGCGGCTTGATCATTGTGAGCGACCATGGCGAAGTTCTGAGAAGCCTTTTGCTTCTTTGACCACTCAAGGGATCCAGTCTGTTCATCCATGGTCTTTGATTCCTCGAGCGGTTTCTTATCACCCTTTCGGAAAAGCTTGCGTTTCCTGATCTGAGATTCAGTCAGGGTTGCAGATAGCTCAATGGCCTGCCTAACCGTAGTGGGGTTACTACCGGTAACAATGTCTTGAACCAAGTCAGGGAGACCATCAATGTATTTTTCGATCGCCTTATCCAAAGGTGTAACCATGGTAGGACACAACAGGCTCAGCTCCTCATATCGATCAGTGTATGCTCGATGTTCGCCACTGTCTTGCTTAAGATCGTCGAATTCTCTTTCCAATGCCCTGATCTCGTGACGAGGACAGAATTCCTTCATCATCAGTGCTCTAAGTTCTTCCCATGTCTGAGCCAGTGCCACATCGGCACCCCTATCTCTCACCACACCGTTCCACCACGTCAAAGCTCGTTTCTCAAAGACACTAGATGCAAAATCTACCTTTCGCTCGTTTGGACATTGAACATGCCTGAAGGTGCTTTCTAGACTCTCGAACCATTGCAGAAGTGCAGTCGCTCCTTGAGACCCAGAAAACTTGGATGGCTTAGCTGAGTTGAACGTCTTGAAACTGCAGAGAGCCTTATTGTTGTTGATAGCTTGGTAACATTGAGCAATGACGTTCGGGATTGCAGCAGTCATTTGCTGTGTAATGACAGCTGCCAGCTCGTCAACAGATACAGGATTTTCGCGTCGTGGAGGCATTCTAAAAGAGAAGAACATGAAAGGAAACGAGTGAGAGAATTAGACGAAAAGAATGAGATGAACAAATCTGATGAAAGCAAGGGTAGTGGTCATTTGTTTGTTACTACAAAGCAACAAACGACACACAGTGATTTATCAAAGTAAATAGGTCAAAAATAATGTATCGCGAAGACATGCTCGCCTATAAGTGAACACTCATCCCAAGAATTCCCAGGTAAGCACAACTGGTCTCGCGTCTGATGAGATGTATACGAAGTGCTTGCCTAGACAGAAAACCCAGAATACAGGCATTCACCCTTCCAGTTTGCACGTGTTCACATTATTTAAAACCCAAAACCTTGATGAGATTTTGAAAACTCATAGGGGTTCAAAACCATATAACAGAGAGTTCAAAACCTTACAATAGAGGGTTCAAAACCTAGTAATCAATCATCCTAGAACAGATGATTAGTTTTCAAAGCGGTTTTGAAATTTATGTTCTTGTTGTGGTAGTCGCCTAAGGATAGGTGACGGTATTGTTTTATGACTAAACGCAAGTAAACTCGCGTTAGGGTCCTAAGAAAGTTATAGACTAGGTCAAAGCATTACTAATAACCTAATTCCCTATAACCATTGGCTCTGATACCATCTTTTCTGTCACACCCCGACCACGTGGAACATACAAAACGTGGCGGAAACGTCGGGGAGTGTTGTAACAGAATTAATGTTTCAAATCCATGGCAATTGAAGTTTCGTTTTATTGATTAAAAGTGTTACAATGTCTTAACAAACAAGGAAATACAACATAATTAACTAGTCTTGCATCTTTTATTGTCACTAAAGCCCAAGTCTGTCTATGTGTATCTTGTCCATCTTATGCAACAGTTCCTGAAAAACACATGTGAAAATATGGTACGTCAGCATAAAAATGCCGGTGAGATACATAGGTTTTGTGAAAATAGGTTTCATGACTTATGTTTGAGAAAATGTTTAGTCATGAACCTTGTTATTTGCTTTGTTTTGTAAATCATTTGAAAATCGATAAGATCAGATGATATGTATAAATAATGTATAATGTATGGTTAAATGAATAACCATGTAAAATGAGTTTGTATTAGATAAGTTGTTTGTAAATCAATGTCTTGTGAAAAATATGTTATTTGTATAAAATGTTCTATGTCTCAACCTGAAATGATTCAGATAACGCTACAATATGTAATACCATACAAACACTTATATATAGGAAGTACCAGCGGCGTATCCACCATGCTTGTATCATATTACACACGCATTGTTACTTAATCACTTAATCAAACCAAACCAACAATGTACAATGTCAATGTTTAAACCAATTGCCAAAATGTAAGCATGTAATGAATAATAAGTGTACTAAGTATGCAACAACATACATACATAGCATGTAAACTGAAATATCTGTACTAAGTATGCAACAACAAACATACATAGCATGTGAACTGAGATAATGTGTCCATATGCTGAGTAAACATATGCAACAGAAATGTAATGTAAAACGATGTACTAAGTATGCTAAGTTAACATACAAAGCAGAAAAGTCATGTAAATAAATGTACTAATAGTGTACTAATGAACATAACCAGTATATGATATGAAAACAGGAAAGCACGAAAGTAACAAGTAGGCACATGTGTTCCACCCCAAAACAGTTTCGAAAACAGCAAAAGAGGGGTCTATGTACTCACTTGAGATTGCTCAGTAGTCCTTGAGTAACAACCAAACAATGCTAGAGATCGCGGAATATCAAACGGCACCTAATATAGGTAACTACATTAATAAACCGGACCTAAATCGGAAGACTGGGTAGCATTAGGGTTTGTAAACCAAACGAGTGTGGAGACTCGTGTGATATGGTTTAACAAAGCCTACATACTAAATGAAACCTAACATAACTGTCTACGACCCATTACGACCCGTTTGGGTAGCTTATGCTACTTTAACGTGTCGTGCGCGTGAAACGCGTTCGGACCGCCTAACTAGTCCTATGACAAGTATTATATGCCTAAACATGTTAAATAATCAGTTACGTGACAAAAGTTTAGGTTACATATGCTTAATTACCAATTATACATGAAAAGGGTATTCTGGTAATTTACCTAAGGCATATAAACTACCTATCATACAACTACTTAAACGTCGTGACCATAAGGTATAACCTCGGAAGGTTATTCCCTACACTATGGTCACCTAATGGGTTTGGTCGGATCCTAATGATCGACCAAACTGGGTCGGGTTCGAAGGTATAGGCGATTTATTAGATCGCCTACCCTACGACCCTAGACAACGTGGTAATCAGTGGGCATAGTCCCAAGGGACTATGACCAACGTGATTACACTCACGTTGCGAAGTTCAAACGAACTTCGCATTGACCATTACTGGTCAATGCTGAAAGTCAAACAAAGTTTGACTTTCTGACTCGAAAAGCAGTAAAAATAAGGAAAAGAACGAAGGAATACTAACCCAGGGTCCAAGAATGGAAGGTTTGGATCCGAACACTCTCAGGTATGAAGTGTTAAACACGACAACTTAGAGAGCAAGTTCAGATTCAAAGGTGTGAGTTTTTGGTTGTGATGTTGGTTAGTATTTATAGGAAATGGTCCACCGCTAGGATCGTTTCTTGGAAAAGGAGGCAATGATCAAGGCCGTACACTTGTCGGAATGTTATGGTGCCACAAATGCTCCATAACTTAGTGATTAAGCAAGTTGCAAACATGTGGTTGTGGTTAAACCTGCTGAAAACAGGCTGTTAAACATTGCACCTGGTCTGCAGACCCCATACGCATCGTATGGTATACATACCATACGCATCGTATGGTGCAAGTTTGGCAGAATTACAGTTTTGGTCCCTGAACTGTATTTTGGCCATTTTTGACACGTTTAAGGCCCGTTAACCCCATTTCAAAGCTCTAAAATGAAGTTAAAGTATAGGGAACTTAAAACATGCTCAAAAATATCTCGGATGTCGGTTCGTTTAGCCGTACGAACGCGATGTTCGCTTAATTACGACGGAATGCGCATAAGCGCGAAAAAACGATCCAAATGACGAAACGAACGGATTTTTCTTAAGGCGAACACTAAAATATAATGTAGTCATGCTTACATAAATTTTTGGATGTCCGAATGTATGCAGAACGTGAGTTACGCGTAAAGATGCAAACTTGTGCACTTTTTGACACTTTTAGTCCCTGAATGACCCTAAAGTTTATTTTAGCACACCGAACCCCTCAAAGCCTATTTCTAAGCTATGTGAAGGATATTTAGGGTATGTTTAACTTATGGTCATGCTCCGGAAGGTCTGTTACAGTTCAAATTGGCATACTTTCGCAGTTTGTCAACTTTAGTCCCTGTAAGCGATTAAACTTTGATTTCACCACACCAAACCTTCCAAAACTTATATCTAAGTTATGTATAGGTTATTTGAGGTATGTTAAGCCTATTTCACTATTCCGGAGTGTTCGTTGGATTAAACTGGTTATATCTACACATCAGAGCGCGTATAACCCTCCAGAAAGCGATTTAAAGCTTGAAATTGAACAAGAATTGATATGTGTAAACGATACACATATTTTTACAAATCCCAAGTATGAAATACTATATTTCATTGGTTTGGCATTTGTCTGATGGTTGGAGTGACACGGGTGTTACAGCTTACATGGAGTTCCACTCTCTATTGTATCAGATAGAGATAGTCGTCTCACTTCACATTTCTAGACAAGTTTCCAGGAAGCCATGGGGACGGGATTAAATTTAAGTACAACTTACCATCCCCAAACAGATGGACAAAGTGAAAGGACGATCCAAACCCTGGAAGACATGCTTAGGGCATGTGTGATAGATTTTGGTGGAAACTGGGATAACCACCTACCTTTAATTGAATTCTCCTATAACAATAGTTATCATGCAAGCATTGAAGCTGCCCCGTTCGAAGCACTCTACAGACGTAAGTGTAGAACTCCAGTTTGTTGGGTAGAAATAGGAGAAAGCCAATTATCAGGTCCCGAAATCGTACAAGAAACTACCGACAAGATCACTCAAATCAAGGAAAGGCTGAAAACGGCTCGTGATCGCCAGAAGAGTTATGCAGACAATCGACGCAAGCCACTGGAATTTCAAGTCGGAGATAAGGTACTCTTGAAAGTTTCTCCTTGGAAAGGAGTAGTCCGATTTGGTAAGAAGGGAAAGCTAAGTCCAAGGTACGTAGGACCATTCCCAGTAATCCAGCGAATAGGACCAGTTGCCTATCGATTACAGCTACCAGAAGAGCTAGCCGGAGTACATGACGTATTTCATGTATCCAACCTCAAGAAATGTCTATCTGACGAAACCCTGGTAGTACCTCTTCAAGATGTAGAGGTAAATGAAAAGTTAAAATTTGTTGAGAAGCCACTGCAGATAGAAGACATAAAGGTCAAGTTTCTCAAACACAAAAGACTAGTACTGGTCAAAGTCAAGTGGGATTCAAAGAGAGGACCTGAATACACTTGGGAACTGGAATCAGAGATGAAACGAAAATATCCCTACTTGTTCCAGTAAATATCGAGGACGAGATTTTTATAAGGTGGGGAGGATGTAACAACTCTCATTAAAATTACTATTTCTTATTTTATTTTGTCCAATAGGAAACCCTAATTGAGACCCCCAAGTAATATTGCATGACCCCTAAAATTTTCAGAACAATCGGAACTAGGATCAGGGCCCCTAAAACTCAGGGGGGTATTCCCTAATCGATATTATCTTCACAGTTCATTGTCAAAATCGAATTTTAGCGAAACGTCGACTCATCCAGGATACAATTACACGAGGCTACCCTATGTTATGAGGGGTGCCCTCGCGCCACGCGACAGGCTCTCGCGCCACGCGAGGGAGCCAACTTTTCAGTATAAATATAGGGGTTTGGCACTTGAAGTTTGGCGTTGGTTCGACGTAAAAACTCGTTTCGTACGTTGAGATATCGTCTGTTTACTTCAAAAACACACACACATCATGAAATTCTGCCGCGATAATAGGGTAATAACTCGATCACTGCTATGATTTAATGTCCGATCGATTGAGACCGGTCCGATGGATGTTTAAGTGCTGCCCGTAATTGGGCTATACTTTGTCATTCGTCGTGAGGGTTTTGATCTCGTGAGTTGTCGTAAAAGTTGTATTAAGTTACTGACCTAGTTTTCGTGTGCGTTGTTATTTGAATTAGGTTAACTAGGCTAAAATCAGTAGGCTAAACGCTGCCCGTCTAAACCTGCAATGTGAGTCATTCTCTTTTTATCAAATTAATTTCTTAAAACACTACTTGTTTTCAAAGTTATAATTACAGGGATTAAGTCTTTGTAATCTTCAATTACTGCCGGTATGTGGGGTTTTGTATACATTACTTGATACCCGTCACCATTGGACAACGGGTTAGCCAATGGGTGATCTGACCATAGTCACAGATACTGTCGAGTGACAAATACCGATTTGGGGTAATTGGTTGATAAAAACAATGTAATCACCCTTAATACTGTATATTATAACAACGTGTCATTTTGTGCAACTTGAATGACTCGCCAGTATTTCCCGCTGATAAAACCTTTTTAAAACATGTTTCAGGTGATCTGCTGTGATCCAGGAAAAGTGTCGTGTAGCACTACAAGCTTGAAGAAGTGGCTCAATAAAAATAAAGAAACATGTTTTTGTATAACACAGGGGGTTTATCCCAAGTTATGAAATAAAATAATCGGGCATTTTCAAGTTTTAAAAAGATCCTGTTAAAAAATTCGGCTGCCAAAATAATAAATACCACGGGGTTTCTGTCCCGCGGCTTCTGGACCGGGTCAAACCGGGCCGGGGGCCGTGACAGAAAAAGGTGGTATCAGAGCCACTGATTTAAGCCAATTAAGTATTTAGAAATACTTAATTTTTCTGATTGCCATTCTGTGATTATGTGAAAATTTATTTACAACATTTTAACTTAGAGTTTTTGTGTGTTTCATTATAAATGCTAACGGCATGAATGAGTTGTCTGAAGCTCTTCAGAATGTGACAACCGTCACTTTTCCGTACATTCCGTACACTAAATGAACAGTAATTTGTGCTTTGATGACTGTGCATGATCTAGTTTACCAGACAAATAAATTTCTGAATTCCATGCAAGTGAATTCATGAACGTTTTTTTATACTACAAGAATTACTTTATGATAGCGTTGCGTCAAAAATATTAGTAAACTCACCGGTAAGACACACTGTGTCAACAATTCTGCAGAAAGCAGTTAGACAATAGAATTGGAGCCTAGGTGTAGGTCCAATGACAAGAATACATTAAAACCCAAGAGTACATACAAGGGTTAACATATAGATATTCCGGAAGCTAAAATAAGCACTAGAAAGCACCCGAAACGCACTGTAAGTGCAGAATTTTAGTAATTTCACCTATAATCAGCATTATGACACTAAAATATTATGCAGAAATTATGATTTATCATCCAGAATACTTCCCTAAGTGTCGGGAATTAAAAGTGTCACAAAAAGATACTTGAAAGACACCTAACGGTGCAATTTAGCACTTTAACGAACCGGTACCCAACCGAACAACCGGATATTACCCGGAACACAAAAATATTGCCAAACACATTGTTTTTATTTTTCTGAGCTAGTTAGGGTCCCCGAACACCCAAACACACTATATATTATATAACACACCAAAACCACTAATTAAACACTTAACGTCCTAACTAAATCACTAACTAAACATTTAAAATCCAACAAGACACCCCCCCCCCCCCCATGGGGACGGTTACATGGGTGACCCACCAATGGATTTCTTCCATTATTTTATTAGATCTTGTTGATGGATTTAGAAGCATAATAACCCATGGTTAAAAAGTTGTTGGAACTCACTTATATAAACACACTACTCCATCACCACATTACATTCACAAACATCAAACAACAACACTCTCTCCCTCTCTTCTCTTGTTCGGCCGAAGACCACCACACCCACCATCACCACCTTCAAGTCTCTTTCATACAATCCATCTACATCCAAAGGTGCTAGAGATCATACAAGCTAGCTTGGTGTGTTCGGAAGCTCAAGGACCTCCTTTATCTTCTTTTAACCACCACATTTATACTCTTGAACTCCCCTAGCCTTGTGCTAGTGGTAAGTGTCTTAGATCTTCATTCTCTTCATGTTATTGATGGTTAATAGTTAAAAGAATGATGAGATCTCAAGAAACACTAAAAACATAAACAAAGTCTTGAAACATAAACTAACAAAGTGATGAAGTATGGTTAAAATGATGAAGAAGTAATGTTATTCTTGTGTTGTTATGTTAGTTGATCATTATTTGTTAGTAAAAATGGTATGGATCGTCATATGGACTTGCTAGATCATGATTAGAAACATGAACTAGTAAGATGGAAAAAAAATATGAATGTTGTGGATGATGGAATCATCCACACATAAACTATGAACTTGAATGAATGGGTGATTTCTTGAAAAATAAAGATCAAAGTAGGTTATAATCATGTAGATCTAAAGATCCATGAGTGGTTTTTCGAAAGAACCAAGTGAAAAGTATGAGTTTTGTTAAAACTTGGATCTTACATGAACTTAACACATTTTTAGTGGATAAACAAGTGTAGAAACACTTGTGTAATAAGAAAAGTTCACAAAGAAATATTTTTAGAAAATGTGACTAGAAGTTGTGAATATTCAAACCTTTTAAAAATGAAGCTTTTAAAGAACTAATCACATTTTGGAAGGTAACAAGACTTACTAAATACACTAGTAAGTTACTACACATTTTTATAAATTCTCAAGTTCATGAAATAGAGAAATTAGTATATGTTGTTGATGATTGTTGTTGAAATAGATTGATGATGATTTTAAAAGAAAATAAACACATGTTTTGAAAACATGGGAAACCTCCATTTTTAGGGGAAACTCTGCCAAAATTTTTATAAATTTTGACACTTAGAAAAATGTAAGTTTTTGAGAAACTTATCCCCTAAAAATGTAACTAAAAGCATTTACCAAGGTTTCTCTAATTTTTGTGTTAAGAAATAATGATTTCTTCAAGAATAAAAATGGATATTAAGTATGTATATTTGTGAGAAAAATATATATATTTGTTGATCACAAAATTCTGTGCTAAGTGTGTGTAGTATGTATTACATGTAATAGTGTATTAGGACTTGAAAATACACTAAATACTCGTAAGAAGTGAAAATACAAAAAAAATACACATACAACATACTTAGGCAAAATACAAGATACTTATATTTATTTTTGGAGAAAATGATATAAGTAAAATACATAGTTAAAAATATAAATTATTTTTAACACAAGAAAACATATACAAAAGATAGTGACTTGTACTCGTGCGATACAAGTCTAGTGACTAACGTTAATAAAACACGTTTAGGTCACGATGCTAGATAAGCAAATCCGGTGAAGTTTACGACGCAGGAACGTAAAGTTGTGAGTTCATGCTCCCCCTTTTCTTTAACTGTTTTTGGTTTTATAACTCTCGGGGGTGAAATACATGTTATAAATACTACAATGTTTATAAATGGTATGATAACAAGAAGCACTCTTGGTGAGAACGAGTACCAAGTATGATGCGTTTAAGAAATACTAGATCATGTGAGCACAGACTTAATACTAAAAATGCCATAAAGTCTTGGTGAAAACTAGTACCAAGCCATTAAAAACATTCACTAATTAGGGACGAGGGTTAGATCTAACGGGTACGGCCGAACCCCACTCATGGTCACAACTAGTACCTAGCAGTGCTTCAGAGTCCCAGTCGAGGTTAATCGACACAGTCGAGGTTAATCGACACAGTCGAGGTTAATCGACACAGTCGAGGGTAATCGACAAAGTCAAGGGAAATTGACACAGTCGAGGAAAATCGACAAAGGTATGAGCCATTACGAGTGCTCCCTATGAGCCATTACGAATGCTTCCTAGGAGTCATAACAATTGCTCCCCATGTCCTTAAGGAGTCATAACAAGTACTCCCCATGTCCTCACATGCCTTAAAGTCTCTCGAAGATTTACAAGAATACTTTATTGGTACAAGATTTGTACCACAAGAATACTTTATTGATACAAGATTTGTATCACAAGAATACTTTATTTTACAAGAATACTTTATTTTACAAGAATACATTATTTCACAAGAATACTTTATTTATACAAGATGCATACCATGTTTCATACAAGGTATGCAAAACGCATGAACTCGCTCAACTTTTGTTGATGTTTTTCCAAAATTACATGTATTTCAGGTGACATGATGGATCTTGGGCACGGGTGTCGTAACTAGAAGTAGACTTCAAGTTTAGATGCCATCCACTTTTGTTAAATTATAACCTAGACGAAGGTTGTGTTTTTAAAACTTAAATATCAAGAGTTTGTAATACTCAAATTTTCATGAATTGATGAACATCGTTTTGACCATATAGTTGTTTGTTACGATTGAATGCATGATATTAAACCAGTCACACATCATACGCTTCCGCAAAAGACAGGGTGTGACAGTTTAGTATCAGAGCCTCGATTGTAGTGAACTAGGATTCCTTCTCGAGTCTAGACTACAATCACTAGAGTTCTCTCACAAAAACACTTTACAAAGAGGTTTTCATTGCATTCACGTAAGCGCCAAGATCCACGAGTCAAACAATTTTCAAGGAAGAGACAAGGCAAGGACATTAGTAGGGAATACCCTCAAGATAGGGTGCCAATTAAGGCATAGTCTACACGAGTTAGACTTGCCAAAGATAAAATACACTCTTGGTGATCACTAGTACTAAGTAGTGTTTTTATCGTGAATCGACAACTAGAAAAATGACCCCCCCAAAAACGAGAGTTATACGTGATATAATCAAATTGCTTATTTATGCTAAGTAGCATATTTGTTATTGATATACATATATACAAATAAGTGTACGGAATAATTATTAACGTGAATAAGATACTTTTGACTCCGACTCCCATTACTGTACGTGACTCGCACGATGAAGCTATCGACCTCGCGTTCATTGTAAAGCTCATGGCTAGAGTGATTACCAGACAAGATCCTGAGCTTGCTTCCGTAGGAGATGGCTGATGTTCCCTCTCGATTGTGAAGGTGCCTAACTACGGTGATGATGACGAGGCAGAGGCGGCAACCTTGAACGAATTCTTAATCAACGGGACGAGATCCCTGAGGCTTATGTGAAGCAAGATTGACGACATACTTGACCAGAGAAGGAAGATGAAGTATACATCACGAAGGTGCCCCTCCAACTACTGGGGATCCTCTTTATTCCTACTTCATCTAATTATCGTGCCCATTCGCGCGTAACGACAACGAGTGTTAGCGCGTGGACCACCGCAATGGTCCTGTCCATGATAGAGGTATAAGGACAGTAATGTCCCCTCCCTGATTGATCATCTGCTTGGACGAGAGAAAATTGGGGTAACTGTGCAAGATAATTTATTATTACAGGGGCCCACGTAATAACGACTTGTAGTGCACAGAAATCCTGGTGGACTCTGCGGGTCGAGCTAATGAAAACCACTCAAAATTTATCTATAGGTGTTTACACCTTCTTCTAGTAGAACAATACATAGATAAGTGCTTTAGCACGTTATAAAGTAGGAAGCCTGTCTTAGCCTACTTTGTGACTGACACTTCTACCTGTATACAAGGCGTTTGAGAAAACGACATTTACACAAGTGAAGATGGGTAACATTCAAGAAGATTCAGCGACGTCACGCACCCTATCACCTCTACATGAACAACCCCATCTCAGGGAAAATATACACATCAATAAAGCTAATATAGTAGGAAATAGCTGAAACCTAAATGACCGAGGCGATGTAACCTCGAGTTCATTTTATTATAAACAATAAGCCAAGTTGACAAGCCTATGTGAAGGCTCAGTAATTGTTTCCTCGCTCATACATTGTTGATTATATATACATGTGAAATTGGGTGATTACATGATGGCTTATGGTGCTATGTACCTCATAGACAACTATGGAGTATTGTCTAACCTACTTCATACCATTTGACAGAAGAGAATGCCGCCCAGACGAGACACAAACACCAGTACGTTGCCAAGAACAGAAGCTGAGCTTCAAGAACGAATCTCACAAGCAATTGCACGACATGAAGCCCTCCGCTCCGAACACAGCGGTGGCACTACTGGAAATAACCCTCCAATTGGTTGCACCTATAAACAATTCCTGGACTGCAAGCCATTGAATTTTGACGGCACAGGAGGTGCCGTTGCATTTGTTCGTTGGTCAGAAAAGACTGACTCCATTATAAGAATGAGTAACTGTTCGCCCCAACAGAGTGTTACCTATATCTCAGGGTTGCTCTTGGATGGCGCACTCTCCTGGTGGAACCTTCAGGTTCAAACCGTTGGGGCAGATGCTGCTTATGCACTGAGCTGGGACGAGCTGAAGGAAATGATGGAAAAGAAATACTGTTCTAGGGCTGAAATCCAGAAGCTTGAGGTGGAGTTCTGGAACTTGAAAATGGACGGACCGAAGATTCCTGAATACGTCCAGCGATTTCACGACCTGTCTAGGGTCGTCCCCTACTTAGTCAAACCGGAGTTCAAAAGGATTGAACGATTCATTTGGGGACTTGCACCTCAAATTAGGAGCTTGGTTACTACCTCAAGGCCTCCAACCATCGCAGAGGCTATCGATTTAAGCGTTACGCTTACTGAAGAAGCTCTACGTGCGGGAAAATTTTTGGAATCTGAGGATAATAAGAAAGAGACTCATGTGGAGTCATCAGGCAATAAGAAAAGGAAGTCTTCGAACCTAAAGGTGGGCACACAAGTCAGCTGTGGAAGCTCTAAAGCAAACAAAAGGAAGAAAGTGAATCCGCCGCTTGGCTGAAAAACTGATGGAGCCGCTAATAAGGCCGGTGGTAAAGTTTACTCGAGGACTAAGCCGAGGTACGGGGAATGCACTTTTCACCATGAAGGTCGATGTCTAAGGCCTAAGTGCGGAAAGTGTGGAAAAGAAGGGCACAGCAAGGACGCCTGTTGGGCGAAGGACCCAGATGGAAGAAATAAGAGAATACCATGTTGCTACAGATGTGGTAAAGCAGGGCACTTTAGGAAAGATTGTCCTGGGAAGAAACAAGCAAGGAAGGAAGGGTTTTCACGATCGAAACTCGTGAAACACGCCAGGATCCAGATGCGGTTACGGGTACGTTCCCTATTAACCAACCTTATGCATCCATTTTTGGATTAATACTGGCATCAACTTTAACCTTGCATGCTTAGAACTTAAGAGACTGCTTGGCCTAGTTTCGAGAAAAATAGACGTCCCGTATTCTTTAGAAAGGGGCATATAGAAGGCTAGTTTAAGCAGACGAAGCAATTAGGGATTGTATTTAGGGACTCAGAAGGCCGGAACCTTCTGTTACCATTGACTTGAGAAGTCATGATATGATAGTCAGCATGGATTGAATATCCAAGTATAGAGCCTGAGAACATCCCCATGGTGGAAGAATTTCCAGAAGCCTTTTTTGAAGACTTACCAGGAATACCTCCACAACGCCAAGAGGAGTTTAGGATAAATCTCGTGCCAGGAGCGGCACCAGTGCCAAATGACGCCTTACTGACTAGCTTCGTCCGCGAAGCATGAACCTCCGATATAACTACAAGAGCTGCAAGACAGAGGAAATTAAGGACATGACATCCTTAGTTAAGGACACAAGGAGAAAGTTGATAGACTCCACTTTGCAAAATTTCAGAAAATTAAGAATCAGAATCCTTTGCCAAGGATTGATGACATGAATAGACAAATCATAAGGTACTAGATACCACTCAAAGATCAACTTGAAGACAAGATGTCCGCAACTGTAAATACAAGAAGGAAATATCCCTAAAACGACCTTTAGGACTCACTTCGAGCATTACGAATTCCTTGTCGTACCATTTGGCTTAACACATGCATCGACAATATTCATGGACCTCATGAATCGAACGTGTAAGCCATACCTGGATAGATCATGAATACATTTATTGACTACATTCTTATATGGCCAACGACCAAGGGAGGTCGTGAGCAGCAGCGGTGCTTTACCTTGCAACTCTTAGAGAAAAGAACAGTTATATGCTATGATGACGAAAAGAGGATTTCAAATTCGTGAAGTGAGAACTTTAAGATACTTGGTGGATAAGAACGAGTTTCATGCCAACTCTGCAACCAAGAGCTAAGGAGCTAGAGTTGCAATTATGTGACATTCTCGACAAAGTCTCGATTGTACGTCGATGCAACGGGACCACAACATTGCATACGCGGCACATTGATTGAGGAATCATGAAAAGAAACCTTGAGCTAGATGCAGTAATTGCGCGCCGCAAATTTGACGTCATTACCTGAAAGAAAACGCTGCACAATCTTTACTGATCACAAGGGTTGCAGAACACCGTTGATCATAAAAACTTGAATACTAACGAAGATGGACTAAGCTACTGAACGATGCAGGTTGTATGAACACGATACGTGCTTGTGTGATAAACATTGATAAAAAGTTGGAACACTCACTCGCCCTTAGTAGAGTTTTCCCACAACAGTAATTATCACACCGTCGTTTAAACTGCTTCGTGTGAAGCTTTAGATGAAACATAATAAGTCGATCCCCGTCGTGTTGATCAGGGACTGGGAATAAACAACCTACTGACCCAAGTTGGTTCAGGAAAAAAAAAACAAGAGGCAACCGTTTAGATATGTGAACATATCAAGGCAGCCCGCGGAATACAGAAAGATTGCGCGGATGAGCGGCGGAAATCGTATGAATTTGAGACAAGAAGTATGACTTAAAAGAGAGCCTCGCCTAGGGAAGGCGTGGTGTGAATTGGAAAACGAAAAGGTTGAATCCCCGGTGTAGGGATCGAAACCATTGCTCACAAGATGAAACTTCCAGAAAAAGATCAGTAGTGATCACGACACATTCCATGTGTCTAGTCTTTAGATGAGTCTGACTCAAGGAACAGTCGTGTTCCCTCAAATAAGATTCACGTCAATAACAAACGACTAGAATTACTATAAAACCTGTTAGGGTTACGGACCAAGAGTCCACAAGACACAGAAAAGGCATAATTGATTTACTTGGGTACGATAGAATTCATAGCATGACCCAGAGTGCATGGGAACATAAAGACAAACCATGAATATAAGTGACCGCGTTCGATTCACAACTCCCCGGCGACCAATGGCATCGCCTGAATTTCGGGACGAAATTCTTTTAACGGGGGGAGACTGTGACAACCGTCACTTTTCCGTACATTCCGTACACTAAATGAACAGTAATTTGTGCTTTGATGACTGTGCATGATCTAGTTTACCAGACAAATAAATTTCTGAATTCCATGCAAGTGAATTCATGAACTTTTTTTTATACTACAAGAATTACTTTATGATAGCGTTGCGTCAAAAATATTAGTAAACTCACCGGTAAGACACACTGTGTCAACAATTCTGCAGAAAGCAGTTAGACAATAGAATTGGAGCCTAGGTGTAGGTCCAATGACAAGAATACATTAAAACCCAAGAGTACATACAAGGGTTAACATATAGATATTCCGGAAGCTAAAATAAGCACTAGAAAGCACCCGAAACGCACTTTAAATGCAGAATTTTTGTAATTTCAGCTATAATCAGCATTATGACACTGAAATATTATGCAGAAATTATGATTTATCATCCAGAATACTTCCCTAAGTGTCGGGAATTAAAAGTGTCACAAAAAGATACTTGAAAGACACTAAACGGTGCAATTTAGCACTTTAACGAACCGGTACCCAACCGAACAACCGGATATTACCCGGAACACAAAAATATTGCCAAACACATTGTTTTTATTTTTCTGAGCTAGTTAGGGTCCCCAAACACCCTAACACACTATATATTATATAACACACCAAAACCACTAATTAAACACTTAACTTCCTAACTAAATCACTAACTAAACATTTGAAATCCAACAAGACCCCCCCCCCCCCATGGGGACGGTTACATGGGTGACCCACCAATGGATTTATTCCATTATTTTATTAGATCTTGTTGATGGATTTAGAAGCATAATAACCCATGGTTAAAAAGTTGTTGGAACTCACTTATATAAACACACTAGTCCATCACCACATTACATTCACAAACATCAAACAACAACACTCTCTCCCTCTCTCCTCTTGTTCGGCCGAAGACCACCACACCCACCATCACCACCTTCAAGTCTCTTTCATACAATCCATCTACATCCAAAGGTGCTAGAGATCATACAAGCAAGCTTGGTGTGTTCGGAAGCTCAAGGACCTCCTTCATCTTCTTTTAACCACCACATTTATACTCTTGAACTCCCCTAGCCTTGTGCTAGTGGTAAGTGTCTTAGATCTTCATTCTCTTCATGTTATTGATGGTTAATAGTTAAAAGAATGATGAGATCTCAATAAACACAAAAAACATAAACAAAGTCTTGAAACATAAACTAACAAAGTGATGAAGTATGGTTAAAATGATGAAGAAATCATGTTATTCTTGTGTTGTTATGTTAGTTGATCATTATTTGTTAGTAAAAATGGTATGGATCGTCATATGGACTTGCTAGATCATGATTAGAAACATGAACTAGCAAGATGGAAAAAAAAAATATGAATGTTGTGGATGATGGAATCATCCACACATAAACTATGAACTTGAATGAATGGGTGATTTCTTGAAAAATAAAGATCAAAGTAGGTTATAATCATGTAGATCTAAAGATCCATGAGTGGTTTTTCGAAAGAACCAAGTGAAAAGTATGAGTTTTGTTAAAACTTGGATCTTACATGAACTTAACACATTTTTAGTGGATAAACAAGTGTAGAAACACTTGTGTAATAAGAAAAGTTCACAAAGAAATATTTTTAGAAAATGTGACTAGAAGTTGTGAATATTCAAACCCTTTAAAAATGAAGCTTTTAAAGAACTAATCACATTTGGAAGGTAACAAGACTTACTAAATATACTAGTAAGTTACTACACATTTTTATAAATTCTCAAGTTCATGAAATAGAGAAATTAGTATATGTTGTTGATGATTGTTGTTGAAATTGATTGATGATGATTTTAAAAGAAAATAAACACATGTTTTGAAAACATGGGAAACCTCCATTTTTAGGGGAAACTCTGCCAAAATTTTTATAAATTTTGACACTTAGAAAAATGTAAGTTTTTGAGAAACTTATCCCCTAAAAATGTAACTAAAAGCATTTACCAAGGTTTCTCTATTTTTTGTGTTAAGAAATGATGATTTCTTCAAGAATAAAAATGGATATTAAGTATGTATATTTGTGAGAAAAATGTATATATTTGTTGATCACAAAATTCTGTGCTAAGTGTGTGTAGTATGTATTATATGTAATAGTGTATTAGGACTTGAAAATACACTAAATACTCGTAAGAAGTGAAAATACAAAAAAAATACACATACAACATACTTAGGCAAAATACAAGATACTTATATTTATTTTTGGAGAAAATGATATAAGTAAAATACATAGTTAAAAATATAAATTATTTTTAACACAAGAAAACATATATAAAAGATAGTGACTTGTACTCGTGCGATACAAGTCTAGTGACTAACGTTAATAAAACACGTTTAGGTCACGACACTAGATAAGCAAATCCGGTGAAGTTTACGACGCAGGAACGCAAAGTTGTGAGTTCATGCTCCCCCTTTTCTTTAACTGTTTTTGGTTTTATAACTCTCGGGGGTGAAATACATATTATAAATACTACAATGTTTATAAATGGTATGATAACAAGAAGCACTCTTGGTGAGAACGAGTACCAAGTATGATGCGATTTGAGAATACAAAAATACAAGAAGCACTCTTGGTGAGAACGAGTACCAAGTATGATGCGTTTAAGAAATACTAGATCATGTGAGCACAGACTTAATACTAAAAATGCCATAAAGTCTTGGTGAAAACTAGTACCAAGCCATTAAAAACATTCACTAATTAGGGACGAGGGTTAGATCTAACGGGTACGGCCGAACCCCACTCATGGTCACAACTAGTACCTAGCAGTGCTTCGGAGTCCCAGTCGAGGTTAATCGACACAGTCGAGGGAAATTGACACAGTCGAGGCTAATCGACGCAGTCGAGGAAAATCGACAAAGGTATGAGCCATTACGAGTGCTCCCTATGAGCCATTACGAATGCTCCCTAGGAGTCATAACAAGTACTCCCCATGTCCTTAAGGAGTCATAACAAGTA
Organism: Helianthus tuberosus; assembly: GCA_030545235.1. Lineage (NCBI taxonomy): Eukaryota > Viridiplantae > Streptophyta > Magnoliopsida > Asterales > Asteraceae > Helianthus > Helianthus tuberosus. The sequence continues at coordinate 88,294 of JARYGA010024104.1, forward strand.
CTCCCCATGTCCTCACATGCCTTAAAGTCTCTCGAAGATTTACAAGAATACTTTATTGGTACAAGATTTGTACCACAAGAATACTTTATTGATACAAGATTTGTATCACAAGAATACTTTATTTTACAAGAATACTTTATTTTACAAGAATACGTTATTTCACAAGAATACTTTATTTATACAAGATACATACCATGTTTCATACAAGGTATGCAAAACGCATGAACTCGCTCAACTTTTGTTGATGTTTTTCCAAAATTACATGTATTTCAGGTGACAGGATGGATCTTGGGCGCGGGTGTCGTAACTAGAAGTAGACTTCAAGTTTAGATGTCATCCACTTTTGTTAAATTATAACCTAGACGAAGGTTGTGTTTTTAAAACTTAAATATCAAAAGTTTGTAA